>QODF01000022.1:3039244-3056789 GCA_024372805.1 Oostethus manadensis | reverse complement strand
CCATTTCCAAATATTTATATTATGACATTATTCCCATAAGATTTTCACTTTGTTCGCATTTATTATAAGTTTTCCCCAACCTAGTTTTAAAAAAATGACAGTTTTGTTTTGTTTCTCGTAATGTTTACGACTTTTAAAAAAACATATTTTTTCTTCAATATTTCTTGGCTAATCTTCTTTCTAATGAATTTATATTTCAATAATGTTGCCTGGTCCCGTAAAAAAACAGTGCACATATGCACTTTGGACACCCCTGACGTGAAGCCTCCCTTGCTCAGCATGGCAGCGTGTGGATTATTATTATTAGCTTCATTCCTCAAGTACAGTAGATCACTCATGAAGCTGTCATTTCATGTCTTGTACTGACCTTTGTTGTGGTTGTTGACCTTTTTCCTGACATGCATGGCAGAAAGAACCAGGTCAAAGGGTACGTTCTTTGTCTACGGCACAGAGTTCAGTGGCTAACGTGAAACGGAGCCATTTTATCACGAAACTGCATATTGTGCTTTCACACGGCAATCCGGTATGCCAGTGACGTGTGGTGAGGTCCATGGCTGGTGAGGCACAGATTCATCAGGTGTATAGCGGATGAATAATAACACATATTGCACGTTTGTGTAGGTAATATCCTGTAATGTACTATAATGTACAACATGTTGCATGTTGGGTAATACAACTGGCTTTGGTGTACAAACAGCAGTGGGTGAAAATAAGCTTGTCTTCTTCCCACTCCTTTTTAAACCAAATTATTTTTTGTTTAAACAGTATGTGTACTTTGATTGTGTTCTGTGTATTTGCCATATATATACAGTGGTATGCAAAAGTTAGGGCACCCCTCATCATTTTCAAGAATTTCCTTTACAAATCATTAGTTGTTTGATTCAGTGAAATATATCTTATAGCACGACATACACAGTGATACTTGAGAAGTTTTAAAGATTTACAGAATGTTTGCAATAATTATTTAAACAAAGTTAGGTAGGTGCATAAATGTGACCAGCCCAACAGAAAACGTACATTAATATTTAGTAGATCCTCCTTTTGCAGAAATAACAGCCTCTAAAGACTTCCAATGAGGGTCTGGATTCTGGTTGACAGTATATTTGTGGGGGAGAGTCACAAAGAGTGGACTGCAACTGGAGTCAGTGTTTCAAGAGCCAGCACGCACGGACGTATGCAAGACATGGCTTTTAGCCATCGTGTTGCTTGTGAAAAAAAACACAGCGTCAGAACCTTCTCACCTGGGCTAAGGAAAAAAAGGACTGGACTGTTGCTGACTTGTCCAAAGTAGTGTTCTTTGCATTTCCTTTGGAAATCAAGATCCATCCAAGTTGGAATCCACATTGCTTGAGGTCCTGTCAGTGGTGGTTTGGGTTGCCATGTCACCTGCTGGTGTTGGTCCACTGTGCTTTCTGAAGTCTGCCATTTACCAAGAAGTTTTAGAGCACTTCATGTTTCCCGTGGCTGACCAACTTTACGAAGATGGGGATTTAATTTTCACAGAGTGCCAAAACTATCAGTACCTGGTTTAAGGACCATGGTAACCCTGTCCTTATTTGGCCAGCAAACTTGCCAGACCTCAACCCCATAGAATATCTATTAGGAATTGTCAAGAGGAACTCAGACCCAAAAACGCAACTAAAGGCCACTAACAGAGCAAACTGAGGAGTGCCACAGACCGATGGACTTCATGCCACGCCATATTGCTGCAGTTTTTCAGGCAAAAAGAGTTCCGACCAAGTATTGAGTTCTGTACATGTTTATAATTTTCAGTTTTCTACATCCTTTTTTTATTAGCCAGACGTTATATTCTTTCTTTTCTAATTTTCTGAGCTACTGAATTTATCAGTTTTATTCAGTAAAATTAAAATTAAAAATATACAAAACAGTATATAATAGTAATACAGTAATATAGTTTTTCACTTTTTGAATGAAATTACTGAAATAAATCAACTTTTTTGTCCTATTTATTGAGATTTATATACTGACAAAAACACATTTGTATATTTTCAAAAATAAGGTTGGGGGGAAAGTTTCTAAAATTACTGAAATAAAGTTAAAATACTATGAAAGTAAAGTCGAAATATTCCTAAAGGGAAAATTTACAACAAGAAAGTTGGAATAGTTGGGAAATTATTTGTTTTAAAAAAGCACCGGGAAAAAACTGCAGCAATTTTACAAGAATAAAGTCCAAAAACGTCCTCTTCTAATGAGAAGAAAACATGAAATTTTAAACATCATTTTTGTACCATAAAGGTGAAATATTTAAAACTGAGAATTACATTTTTTAGAGTTGTCAGATTATGAAAAAACAAAAAACAACAAAGTTGTAATTGTTGGAAAATTATGTTGCAGAAAAGGTTCAAAATTGGCTTTGATTTTTGTATGTTTGGGTTTTCGTGTGACTTCACGGAAAACCAGAGTTATCGTCTCTGCCACAATAGGGTCAACTTTGCCGCAGCAATTCTGCCCGCAGTCTCCTTGGATGACATGTGGCCACATGCCGGGAAGTAAATACACGAGACGCCTCGTTCTCCTCCGTTCTCGTTGATGTCTGTTAGCGCCAACGATACGTTCAGTGTAGCACATTTTTTGCAAGCAAGTAGAGCAGGAAGTGTGCGGGGAAGGCGGCAAGGAGTTTTACAGAGTAGCATTTGGCCCCCATCTGAATCTGCTTATGTTGCGCTCCCACAAGTGTCTTGGTCTCTAACCTGCTCTGCATTCTGCTTTTATTCCCACCCCATCCAGGCGTAATGAACCCATAAGCAGGCCTCACTCCTGGCATTCCACCAAGTTCAATGATCGCCAGTTGGAGTCGGCCAAAACGCAGTCGCCTCCACCCACGGCGGTGTGGCACGCCACGTACGATGCGAGGTAACCTCAAACTCTTTACTTCTAGGCTTTTCTGCACACAGTGTGATTCTTCTCAGATATTTGCTCACACATAGAAACTAGAAACACAAAGAAAGCATCGTTACGGCCTTTCTTTGCGAGAGGCAGGTGTGTAAAAATTCATTTCCAATGGCACTTTCCAAGCAAACGCAAAACCAAGAGCGCTACACTACCACCAACACAAGCATCAGGTCTCAGCAGAATATTCCATTAACACACAGTATCTCACAAAACTGCCATTTCCGACCTCAGATAAGCAGAAGAAAATGGATTGATGGGTTATGGCTGGAATTTTCTCTTGTGGGAGTAATAAAGGCATATCTTATCTAATGAAAAACAAACAATATGACAAATAGAGGATTGTAGATTGCGGAAGTAGTTATGATGTTACAAAAATAACATCAAAATATTATGGGAATAAAGAATAATTTAAGAAAAAAATTTGATGTTGAAATGGTTTTAAAAATTACTTTAAAAAAATGAGAATTACGTCAAAATATTTAGGAAAATAGATAAAATAAAGAAAAATATTGTCTTTTTATTAGAATAAACCCGTAATATTGTGAGTAAAAATAAAGTAACTTTAGTAGCATAGAGTTGAAATATTAGAGAAAAAGTTGTAATATTTTGAAAACAAAGCAACCAATATAGTAACATTATGGGGAATTTAGGTTGGGGAAACAGTAATGTTAGAATAAAGTCAAAACATTATGGGAATATGGAGCTTAGTATGTATCACAATATGGCCATATAGTGTAATTACATTTAGCGGCGTCTCCAAAGCAAGCCTGTCTATTCCAGTTGTCTTTCATCTTTCATTATCTGGTCCTCACCGGAAAAAGGTTTGGACACCCTTGCTTACACCACTGCTATAGAAAGTAAACTTGGATATCCCTTAGAGTAGTCAGTGTACAACTTGTACAGCTGTGTAGATTCAAGATGCACTGAACATTAGTAAGCACGCAGGCATCGTGTCAATAGCTGGCAACACCAGTGAGCCTTGAGTAAGCATGTCATGGTCTCGGGCCGCATGAGTGCCTCTGGCACTGAGGAGCTGTGGTTCACTGAGGGAAAACATGAACACGTGCTGACATTCTAAGGCAAGGCATGGAATAATTTCTGTCTGAATGTGACTTTTTAAAATTCTGTCTGAAGAAAGTTGTTGGCTGTCTCTCGCTTTTAAACCCCAGCTCGTCGTCGACCGATCTCTCCTCGGGTTGGGAGCAAACAAACCTCTGCAGAGTTTCGGACCAGTTCAGCTCCCTCGGCAGCATGGACAGCCTAGAACAGGTCCCCCATCCGTACCCGGCCGGTCGGCTGTCCTCCGCTAAATCCAACAATAGCATGGAGCACCTCGGAGGAGGCAAGCGAGACTCGGCCTACAGCTCCTTCTCTACCAGCTCCGGCACGCCAGACTTCACACTTTCAAAGAGCAATGCCGCCTCCACAGAGAACGTGCTGCATAAGGTCAGCCAGTGGGATGCAGGGGGGAGGCACGGCAATGACAGGAACAGCCATAGCATGATGGAGGACAGGCTTGTGTACTCAGCGGGTTGCGACGGACCCCAGTCGGACGACCAGGCCGGCTCGCGCCATTCCACATCTGGTAAAACCAGTTACGGACCGGTCTGGCATGTTCCGGAAAAAAAGAAGACGTCCTCCCCTTCACCTCCCCCACCAGCGCCCCCGGCTCGCAGTGACAGCTTTGCTGCCACCAAGGAGCGAGGGCTTGGCGCTGCTCATCCAGAGGTGCCTAGTTCTCGTATCCAGACTAAATCCTGCACTGAGGATCGTGGTGGTCAAAGTCTTTCCCCCAAAAATGACAGAGGTGGTATTTACTGTTCCACCCAGTTCAGCTCAAACAAGCAGCACTCGCTTTCCAGCAGTGATGTCAGGCAAGGTCAACCCACCCATCACAGACACCACAGTGACAAAAGCACTTTTCCTTCGCAATCTTGGGCTACTACCGCCCACAAGAACATCAGTGGCTACTTCTCTAGCATGCAGGAGCTTCCCACAGATGGTTCTGCACAACCTAGTAGCCAGAACCCAGTGAGAAATGAAAGCACATCTCAAGCAATTGACCCAAACTTTGGACACAGCCGCTACTACTGCGTCACTGCACTGGGGAAACCAGAGGACAGGAAAGATTCTGTCAGCCTAGACTCAGTCCAGACCGGAAATGAGCAGGGCCCTCTTAGCCCACAAACACTAACCAAAGCAAAGTATCAACCTCCTTCACAGCACCAGTTCTCCTCAACCGGTAGAGAGAGCAACGGCCACAGCAAGCACCATGTTACCTATGTTGTAGAGACCTCAAAAGCTACTGATGATGGCAGCAGGGACCTCAGAGGATCAAACGTACCAAACGAGGCCACCCCGTACCCAAGCAGACATTCCGAGCAACGGCGCTCGCTTCCTCTGCAGCACAGAGAATTTCCCCAAGACGCGAAACACCACAGCCATGCCGGCAGCAACAATAGCCCTCAGGCCACCCCCACATCCCACTCCTTGTCCGTGGACACCAAAGGAGAGTCAGAGGAGATGCCGGAGTCCAAGCAGATGACGCACAGCGACCGATTTGCCACGACCTTAAGGAGTGAGATCCAGATGAGAAGAGCAAAGCTGCAGAAAAGTACCAGCACTGCGACTCTTCCCGACAGTACTGAAGATGATCAGGATGTGTGGAAGACCAACAAGAGCTTAGGCCCTGCTGTAGCTCATAACCCCTTCACAAACACCTACAAAGATAACCTGAAGGAAGCACAGGCTCGGGTGCTTAAGGCTACTTCCTTCAGGAGGAAAGATCTGGAACCCGTGTTGTTGGAGCACTTCTCAGCTGAAGCCGTACCCAATTATCCATCCTCTGCCATGGCAAGAAAGGATCTCACTCCTCTTCCGACAGTTTCAGAGACCACAGCGAGCAAATCTAGCATTCCGGGTGGTCCGGTCATGCGCATTGGTGGCCGAAAGCGCTTTCAAGCCGAAAAGAAGGTAAGGTCCTTCTCAGAACCTGACAAAATCCATGAGGTTGGGGTAAAAGAAGAAGAAAGTGCAAGCTCTTCACTGGACCAGCAAAAATTCT
This sequence comes from Oostethus manadensis, assembly GCA_024372805.1. Lineage (NCBI taxonomy): Eukaryota > Metazoa > Chordata > Actinopteri > Syngnathiformes > Syngnathidae > Oostethus > Oostethus manadensis. The sequence continues at coordinate 3,050,812 of QODF01000022.1, read as the reverse complement.
TGAAAGAAAACAGGAAATCCCTGGTCCCCAATCACCACTCTTCCCACAGCGAGAGATTAAGTAACTCCGCTGGCCAAGGTTTTGCTGGTGAAATGGCGCACACACCGAAAAGGATTGGTGGCAGAAATGACCCTCAAGGAGGTCCGTACTCCACTACCTTCGCTGAGTATGAGGCAAGCTGGAACGTCCAGAAGAAACCTCCAGAGACCAGATCCTCTGGACGATTCCGGTCAGCTGACAACATCCTGGATGCCGGGTCGGAGGAGAGAGCGAAGTCAGCCTGTTTTCACGAGAGGTCCAGATCGTCACCCTCGGCTGACATCTATGGACAGGTGAGTGTCTCCTCAGTCGTAGATCGGCAGAACAAACATGAACGGCACAGTGCGGGAGGAATCGTCCATGTTTGTTCTTCAGGACACTCCCTCGTCTTAACCCTGTTCCCACACGGAAACAGTCTTGTCTCCCTTGCGGAAGAAAAGCTGCTTTGGATTTGTACTTTTCCAGCTGCTTTTATTCCTTTTTCTAGATGACTCGTGTCACTGAAATAACGTCGGAGCGGGAACAACCCTTGATGGAGAACAAACTTGCTGGGTCACTCAACTCTGCTTCAAGGTAAGAGTGTCTCATCGGAACGTTTTAGCGTGCCGCCATTAAACACGCTTTGTTTATCTGACATCAGGTCCTGCAAACTGGAACTAGTTCAAACAAATGGTAACTCGATGGCAGAAGTGGTGTCTTTATCAGGGTGTAATTTATTTGTCAGGGACGTCGCCATAGGCGTGACGGGCGATACGGCGCTGAGCTGTCTGTCCGGCCTGTACTACTGCTGCTGTAGATACTGTCATGTTGATTACTAGTTGTAGATTACAAGTTGTTACTAGGAATGTTCCATAATATCGGCCCGATATTGGTAAAAAAATGTAATATTGGTTAATATTGGTAACTGTTTTTTTCCCTATAATAAAATCCCGGTTTAAAAACATGCTGTATATGCTGCCATTAATGGGGCGTTTTAAGGCTGTTGATGTTTGGCGACACCTGGTGGACACAATAATTAACTGACATCATCATGTGTTGATTGCTAAGGGCAGACTGGACACGTTTGTTACAGCAATCACATCTTCCCTGGAGACTATGTGTCCATAAGTCATGTTTAAAAGTAAAATGTAAATACTTGCGTGGATTAAGAAATGTCGTGTTTTAGCTTCCCAACAGATATGCGTTAATTCCACCCCAGGAAATTGCGAGTTGGACAATATCACCATACCGGTTCTCTTGTGTCTGTAATGTACAGTCAATGGAGACGAAATAGCCTCCAGGGACCAATAAATCTAAATTTTAAATCTAATCATAATGCTGTGAAACTGTGATATTTTTGCCCAAGGTTATCATACCGTGCCATGCCTAGTTAGCCTCTACACATGAAATAATTTCATGAAAGTCACTTTTACACTCCTATAAGACATGAATATAGACACACACGTTAGCATTGGGAGAGCTTCTTGTTTTGTTTTTACTCTCTTTTACTGTACAGTATTTTCTGTTTTTTTCCCTTTTGTTGACTGGAGAGGATGTACAAGGCAAGAGCTCTGCTGAGGATACTATAAACTACAACTATTTTGGTGCTTTTCTGAATACATTTAATAAACACAAGACCGCAACTGTGCCCTGCGATTGACTGGCAACCGGTCCAGGACGTACCCCGCCTCTCGCTCAAAGTCTGCTGGGATAGGCTCCAGCCTCCCCGCGACACTAATGAGGATAAGCGGTATAGAAATGAATGAATGAAAGACCGCAACTGGTTGCTGATTCCCTCAACCTTAACTTGGATTGGCGAGAGGTACAGATTCCTTGAAATAAACTAGTTACATGTGCTGAAAGCTGCTAGGAAGCCAAGCTAACCGGCTAGTTACGGAATTTTAAAGCAGTTGCCTAGCAACAATGCCAAACAAAAGGAAAAATCAAAGAAAGCGAGCATCTGTTATAATTGTAAAGGATGCTGGCCCTGGATACTTGGACTCAAAATCACAAGCGTCAGTCTTGTTGCCAAATGTGGAGGGGGAGGTCGACTACAGCCATGACTCGAGTACATCAGAAAAACAAGAAGAAAAACAAAATGTGGTGGAGGAAAATTTCTGGGAGACCTGGATGCAAGACTTTAAGAAATTAGAACAGATGAAGATGGCGATGCAGGGGGGGGTTGACCTTAAGAATTTGCAGTCACAGATTCAACATGTACAATCGCAGAATGACAGTCTCATCGAAAAGATCCAAGGGATCCATGGTGATGTCATAAACCTTATGGAGGAAAATAGAGAACTCAGCAAAGAAACTAAAGCTCTAAAAGAAGAAATCGAGAAGTTGCAAGACAAAAATGTTGCGATGTGTGCTGCTCTTAAAGAGGTTAAAAAACCTATGGCAGATATTAAAGCACTACACACTGATATCAAGGCTTTGCAGGATAATATGAAGCCTCTGTTGGAAGAAAATGCTGCCTTGCACGCTGCTCTCCTCCATCCATCTCAAGGAAGCTAAAAACCATATGGAAGAAAATAGTTCTGCAGAATGATATCAAGACATCATTGGAAGATAATGCTGCCTTGCGTGCTGCCCTCAAGGAGGTTAAAACCTCCAAGGAAGTAAACAATGCATTATGCAACGACACCAATGCTTTACAGCGGGGGTGTCAAACTCAAATTCACAAAGGGCCAAGATTAAAATCTGGCACTAAGTCGCGGGCCAAATTGAATATTTATTGAAATATTTATACGTCTGGATATTTTCTTTTCTTTCAGCATAGGAACTGTAAACCTTTTTTTTTTTAACAGAACTGTTTAATAACAGTTTTACTTGAACTTCACATCCAGAACAAGCATTAACAAATGAGAAATAAAATATTAAATAATATTTCTCTAAAATCTGTAGCTTTTAAGATCCTTGTTATGTAAGTCATTTTTAACAACTTCCTTCACTGAAAATTAAATATTTAAACTAGTGTCAATTCAAGTTACTCAAACAAATATTCATGTGTGATTTACTCTGGTGCACATGGTTCCAAAGGAGATACTTGGCATCTCTTCTTAGATGCAAGTTCATCAAAGTCTGGGGTCAGGCTCTGAGCTGAGGAAATTCTCAGGATTGAATGAAGGTGTTCGTCAGTGAGACGACTCCTGTGTGAGGTTTTATCTTCATCAGAGGAAAGAGTTGCTCACAGAGCTCACATAGCTTCCAAACATAGAGAGCATTTGAGCAACCTGTGCACAGAGTTGGGGCATTGTGTCGGGAAGGAACTGTGGTAACAACGCAGCACCGACAGCGTCATACTTGGACTTCAGTGTGTCATCACACTGGAGCTCAATGAGCTTCATTTGGAGGTTGGTTGGAGCACTTGCAACGTCAGCTGCAAATGGATTGAGTCCGAATCTGTATTTCTGGGCTTCAAAGTCGGCAAATCGTTGGGAAAACCCTGCATTAAGTTTTTCAGCAAGTTCTGCACAGGGCAACACGGCAGGGGAAATCTGCTCTTTCATAATTTGACAGCATGGAAAATGAGCCCTGTTTTCTTGCAGCATCTGACTCTGCCACAAGCACAACTTGGTTCTAAAAGCCCCCAATGCACTGTACTAGTCTGTAATGGCGTGGCTGCGCCCCTTAAGCTGCAGGTTTAAGGAATTGAGATGGCTCTCGGTGTCACAGTTTCCTCACGCAACTCAAAATACCTCGGCAGCACTTGTCCTCGGCTAAGCCATCGCACCTCTGTGTGATACGACAAGTCTTCATATTCTGCACCTAACTTCTCCAGAAAAAACTTGAGTTGGCGGTGGTTCAAGCTTTTGGCTCTTATGAAGTTAACTACTCGAGTTACGCTGCTCATAATATGATCCATTTTCATGGCTTCCTGGTGGTTTTTGCACCATCTGTAGTCAGTCCTACAAGTTTATCCCAAGGCAGCGTCATTTCATTGAGACATTTGGACACCTCCTAGAAGATTTCGTTTCCGGTGGTTTCCGGTGGTTGTGCCATGCATGGATTTTAATCACATTTTAAGTTCCTCTGTGCCGGAAAGTTTCGAGTCCACTCCACGGATGAATATTGATAACTGGGCAGTGTCTGATGTATCGCTGCTCTCGTCTACGGCGAGCGAGTAGGTTATAAATTGTTTCCCCTTTTCCTTCAGCTGTTCCTGGAGATTGGTGGCAACTTCAAATGTGTGCTCTGCAATGATGTTTCTGCTCAGGCTCACATTTGAAAAGGCTTGCTTTTTATCGGGACACACAACATCACATACTTTGAGCATACACCGCTTAACAAATTCTCCCTCAATAGAGGGCCGGGCTGATTTGGCGATCTCTGCGGCCCTGATAAAACTGGCCTTTACAGCAGCTTCACTCAAGGATTTTGCTTTGGTGAACATATTTTGCTGTGAAACCAAACTTCTTTTCATCTCCTCCACCTTCTGGCGCTTTTGATTTTCACTCAGATCATTATTCTTGTCCCGGTGCTTTGTTTCATAGTGTCGTCCTATGTTATATTCTTTAATTATGGACACGGTTGCTCCACACACAAGACAAACAGGTTTGTCTTTTAATATGATGAACATATAAAATGCCTCCCACCTGTCTTGAAAGCTACAGGTTTTCTTTCTTTCGTTTAGCCATTCTTCGTATGGCGTGTCTTACATCGGAGAGTGGCAGCAGGTTCCAGATGCTAATAAACAGAAGAGGTGGGGCTGACGGACCGCCAACTCATTTGCAAAGCAGTCTGGGATTTGTAGCATCGGGGGTATACAGGCGATACAGGCGCATTGGTCAGATGTAAAACAAACAAACAAACAAATTTGATATGCTCTCGCGGGCCAAATATAATTATATAACGGGCCAAATTTGGCCTGCGGGCATGAGTCTGGCATGTATGCTCTACAGGATGATATCAGAACACTATTGAAGGATAATGCCGCCTGGTGCACCGCTCTGGAGAAAGAGAAAGAAGAAAAGGATAACATCACTGAGCAAATGAAAACTATAATGGAGGCAATGGATCAGAATTCACGAATGAATGATGTGATCCTCACAGGGCTCAGAATTACACCCGAGTCACAAGATAGGGAAGCTCATAACAGAGGAGAACCCGATGGAATGGATGTTCCTTCAGCAAAGCAACAAATTGTCAGCTTTCTAGAATCAGAGGGGGATATTGATATCAACACCATTTATCCTTGCATCCCACTGTATGGCAGAAACAACACCACACCTGTCGTCATCAAGTTCACCAACAGGGAATTCAAAACTGCACTGCTGAAACAGGGGAACAACTTGGAAGGCACAAACGTCTACTTAAATGAGCATCTGACAAAACGCAACGCTGACATCGCCAAGAAAGCACGAGACTTGAGGAAGCAGGGAAAGATACAAAGTACTTGGAGCACCAACGGAAAAATATACATGAAGCTACATGGAGGTCCAGGAGAAGAAGGTGTGCTGGTTGTCAAAGATATCAACAATCTGGATACCAACTAAACATCATATAAACATGACAACAAGGATAAAAGAGAATACAACGCACAAAACAGTAAGAGGGATTACATTCAATAATACAAACAATGATATCAACATTTAAAGAGCACGCTCAACAAAGTATTAAAATTAAAATCAGGAATTCATGTACTTACATTTATTGACACTCACAGTACAACACCAAGACAGCAAGATGTTGATCCGGAAATCAACAGGGGAGAGGAAAGGAAAGAGGAGGGAAAAAAAAGGAAAAGATTTTTTTTTAAAGAAAAATATGCTATGTGTATGTATATAATATATATGTGTATGTATGTATACATATGAATGTATGTGTGTATGTATGTGTATGAATGTATGCATGTATATACACAGTATGTATTAGTAATTCATGTGAGAAGGGGGTACTCCTTTCCAGACATGTAGAATTTATATATATAAAATAGTATTTTCTGTAGTGACTACTGTCTCATCTGTGTAACAATACTGACACCTAGTGACCAGTGTAGGACACTACATATCATCGCAACATCCCTCGCAATATTGTGGTTTGATTGCTTTTCAGAAGTGATGGCTGTTTGGTGGTAGACTATGGTCTATTAATAATCAAAATATGTTACATATAGATACAAATCAATGCAAGTGATACGGTGGTATGCAAAAGTTTGGGCACCCCTGATCATTTTCAAGATTTTCTGTAAATCCTAAAAACTTCATTTCACTTCTCAAATATCACTGTGTTTGTCTGCTAGATGGTATATTTCACTGAGATTGCTGATCCAAACAACTAATGATTTCTAAAGGAACATCCTGAAAATGATCAGGGGTGCCCAAACTTGTGCATAGCACTGCATGTAGCATTCTGATCACTGGGCAGCGGCAATCACACAAAACATTGATGAGACATTACCTTACATTACATTACAAGTTGTGTCATGCCCCCACTGGTGGGACAGAGAGAAACTGAAATGCAAACATGCGAGTGGCGTTGCATGCTGAATACCACAAATGTGGGCAGGTCTGCACTAATATTGAAAATCCTCGATGAACTGGCAAACCTTTGTTTTAAATGATCGTTTTATTCTCATAATCTTTTTATTTTTCCCAACCTCATGTTCCAAACAAAATCTTCTTTCTCATATTATTAAAAAAGAAACATGTATTTCCGTTCATATTTCAACTCAGTGCTGCTATATTGACATTATTTTTCCTCTTTACTCTTTATCCACTTTATTCTCCTAAAATCACACCCTTTTCTCTAGAATATATTGGAATCTTTTTTCTCTTCATATTTTGACTTTTTTCTCATAAAACTACCAATGTATTCTTCTGCGGTTGTCATTTTATTTCCCCACTATTTCAGTTTTCTTTTTGTAAGTCAATTTTGTTTCGTTAGAACTATTATTAATACTACTGTATGTATATCATTATAACTTTTTGTATTATTACTTTTTCCCCAACCTAATTCTAAAAAGCCATTGTTTTTCCACATACCAGTTATTTTTGTATAATTACCAGTTTATCAATTGCATTTCTTCTCTTGAGATCTTGACATGACTTTTAATCAAATTACAGCAATTTGTCAATCTAATTTTAAAGAACGTTATTTTTCCTTTATCAAATATTTTCGACTTTTTCACATATCAAATTTGTTTCTCTGAATATTTTGATTTTATTTTCATAAAATTACAGCAGCTTTTTGTATTTTTTCTCCAGCTATTTTAGACTTTCTTCATATACATTTATTTTATTTTTGTAATGTAACTTTTCTACACCCCCCGCAGACCCACCACCTGCAGGGGCAAGCATAAGGGTCCGGTGCTTTGCGATTTGGGCAGTGGTCGAGGGCGGGTGTCCGGGCGACCTGGTCTTCGGCGGCCAAATCTGGTTCTTGGGACATGGAATGTCACTTCTCTGGTGGGGAAGGAGCCCGAGCTTGTGGAAGAGGCGGAGACATTCCGACTAGATATAGTCGGACTCACCTCAACCCACAGTTTGGGCTCTGGAACCAAATTCCTTGAGAGGGGCTGGACCTTGTTCTTCTCTGGAGTTGCCGCAGGGGAGAGGCGGCGAGCTGGTGTGGGCTTATTGTTAGCCCCCCGGCTTGGTGCCTCTGTGTTGGAGTCATCCCCAGTAAACGAGAGGGTTATTTCCCTACGCCTTAGGGCTGGGGAAAGGGTCCTGACTGTGGTTTGTGCGTATGCGCCGAACGGCAGTTCAGAGTACCCAGCCTTCTTGGAGTCTATCAGAGGGGTGCTGGAGAGCACCCCAGCTGGTGACTCCATAGTTCTGCTGGGAGACTTCAACGCCCATGTGGGCAATGACAGTGTGACTTGGAGGGGCGTGGTTGGGAGGAACGGCCTCCCTGACCTGAACCCGTGCGGTGTGTTGTTGCTGGACTTCTGTGCGAATTACAGTTTGTCCATAACAAACACCATGTTCGAACATAAGGATGTCCATAAGTGCACTTGGCACCAGGACACCCTAGGTCGCAGGTCTATGATCGACTTTGTGGTCGTATCATCAGACCTGCGTCCGCATGTTCTGGACACGCGGGTGAAGAGAGGGGCTGAGCTGTCAACTGACCACCACCTGGTGATGAGTTGGATTAGATGGCGGGGAAGGATGCCGGACAGACCTGGCAGACCCAAACGCGTAGTGAGGGTGTGCTGGGAACGTCTGGCAGAATCTCCCGTTCGTCGAGTCTTCAACTCTCATCTCCGGCAGAGCTTCGCCTGCATCTCGAGGGAGGACCGGGATATTGAGTCCGAATGGGCCGTATTCCGTGCCTCTATTGCTGAGGCAGCCAGTTGTGGTTGCGGCCGCAAGGTGGTCGGTGCCAGTCGTGGTGGCAAGCCCCGAACCCGATGGTGGACACCGGGGGTTAGGGCTGCCGTCAAGCTGAAAAAGGAGTCCTATCGAGCATGGATGGCTTGCGGGACTCCCGAAGCAGCTGACAGGTACCGGCAGGCCAAGCGGCACGCGGCTTCGGCGGTGGTCGAGGCAAAAACTCGGGTGTGGGAGGAGTTCGGTGAGGCTATGGAGCACGACTTTCGGTCGGCCTCGAAGAGGTTCTGGCAAACCGTCCGACACCTCAGAAAGGGGAAGCAGCCCCCAGTTCACACTGTTTACAGTGCGGACGGGGGCTTGCTGACCACGACTGTGGATATAGTTGGTCGGTGGAAGGAATACTTCGAGGCCCTTCTCAATCCCACTGACATGCCTTCCATAGAGGAAGCAGAGTCTGAGGATACGTACGTGGACAGTTCTATCACCGTGGCTGAGGTAATTGGGGTAGTCAAATCACTCCCCAGTGGCAAGGCTCCGGGGGTAGACGAGTTCCGCTCAGAATTTCTCAAGGCTCTGGATGTTGGAGGACTGTGTTGGTTGACACGCCTCTACAACATTGCATGGAAGTCAGGAACAGTACCTCTGGACTGGCAGACCGGGGTGGTGGTCCCCATTTTTAAAAAGGGTGACCGGAGGGTGTGTTCCAACTATAGGGGGATCACACTCCTCAGCCTTCCTGGGAAAGTCTACTCCAGGGTGCTGGAGAGAAGGGTACGACCGTTAGTCGAACCTCGGTTAGAGGAGCTGCAATGTGGTTTTCGTCCCGGTCGCGGAACACTGGACCAGCTCTACACCCTTGCAAGGGTACTCGAGGGTATGTGGGAGTTTGCCCAACCAGTCTACATGTGCTTTGTGGACCTGGAAAAGGCATTCGACCGTGTCCCTCGTGGTGTCCTGTGGGGGGTGCTCCGGGAGTACGGGATTGATGGTCCGCTTCTACGTGCCATTCGGTCCTTGTACAATCGAAGCAGGAGCCTGGTTCGCATTGCCAGCAGTAAGTCGAGCTTGTTTCCGGTGAACGTTGGCCTCCGCCAAGGCTGCCCTTTGTCACCGATTCTGTTCATAATCTTCATGGACAGAATTTCTAGGCGCAGTCAAGGTGTTGAGGGAGTCCAGCTTGGTGACCTTAGGATCTCGTCTCTGCTATTTGCAGACGATGTGGTCCTTATGGCCTCATCAGGCTGTGACCTTCAGCGTTTACTGGAGCGGTTTGCAGCTGAGTGTGAAGCTTCTGGGATGAGACTCAGCACCTCCAAATCCGAGGCCATGGTTCTCAGTCGGAAACGGGTGGACTGTACCCTCCGGGTTGGGAGTGAGGTCTTGCCTCAGGTGGAGGAGTTCAAGTATCTCGGGTTCTTGTTCACGAGTGAGGGAAGGTTGGAGCGTGAGATCGACAGACGGATCGGTGCAGCATCTGCAGTAATGCGGTCGCTGTACCGGACCGTCGTGGTGAAGAGAGAGCTGAGCCGGAAGGCAAAGCTCTCTGTTTACCGATCGATCTACGTTCCCACCCTCACCTATGGTCATGAGTTATGGGTCATGACCGAAAGAATGAGATCGCGGATACAAGCGGCGGAAATGAGTTTCCTTCGTAGGGTGGCTGGACTCACCCTAAGAGATAGGGTGAGGAGCTCGGCCATCCGGGAGGAGCTCAGAGTAGAGCCGCTGCTCCTTCACATCGAGAGGAGCCAGTTGAGGTGGCTCGGGCATCTAGTCCGGATGCCTCCCGGGCGCCTCCCTGGTGAGGTGTTTCGGGCATGCTTAGTCGGGAGAAGGCCCTGGGGAAGACCTAGGACACGCTGGAGGGGACGCCTTGGTGTCCTCCCGGTGGAGCTGGAAGAGGTCGCCGGGGACCGGGAAGTCTGGACTTCCCTACTGAAACTGCTGCCCTCGCGACCCAGACCCTGATAAGCGGAGGAAAATGGAACTTTTCTACAACTTATTTTTTAAATGCAGTTGTTTTCTCCATAAATTACATTATTTTTGTAAAATTCCAACCTTTTCACATCAAGTAGTTATTTTCTCTTAATGTTTTGACTTTATTCTTGTAAAAAAATAAAAAGAAGAAGTTTTCTCATTAAATTTAAATGAAATTAAATGTATACAATTGATTAAATTGAATTATATTTTAAAACACGGCACAGGCCAACACAAAGCCCAGCCCGGCACCACAAATGGGCGGCCGGTTGCAGGCGCGTGTTGATGCAATGCATTTACTGCAAAGTGGGCTTAGCTGAAGTTAAGTACCGGTGAGCTACGGCTGCAGAGCTGCAGTCGTCATTGTGGACGTTGGTTTCTGCAGGTGAATTTTAGAAAGGAAGGATGGCTTCTTGTCCCGCCGCCAGTGTCCCAAACTGTATATTGTGACGGTGCAATCAGTCACTTCACTGAGCTGATGCAAGCCCACGGAATGCGTGTGCACGCAAAGCAGACTCAATGAATAGCTAACGACATCCAAGAGTTGCAAACTACAGGGGAAAAACGCTGATCCGCTTCGTGCGCCGCAGGATTGTTTATTCCTCCACACAGGCTTGCGGGGCCTCAAGTATTCCTGGTCGGGCTGCCAGCTGAGTCGAGGGAGGAGACTTGCCGGAACGATTTTTTTAATCCCAGTTTGCTGCTGGCTGCAGATGATAGTTTGCGTGGCCACCGCTTTGTGTCATTTCAGGCTTTTTTTTGCTCTGATCCTTAGTTTCCCGGAGGGACGCTCTTCCGACTGCAAGGAGAAGTCTGCCGAGCTTGAGCGCCGTCCTCCGCCCAAGACGGGACACAAAGCTGCTCCTTCCTCGTCTCCTGCCGCCGACCACATCCCCGAGTTCAGCCACCCTCCGGTCGCGGAGCCAGCGTGTGGAGCCAGGAGGAAGCCTCCTCCGCCCAGATGCCCCGAGACCAACCCCCACGGGACCCAAAGTTGCACCCCGAGCGGCGCCGCCAGTAAGGCAGAGGGCAAAGAGCCGGTGGACCATCAGCCTCCAGCGTCTTCCTCTAACAGGACGCCGGCCAACATGGAGGCGCAGCGCTCGCCTTCGCCACACTTCTTCCCGCAGAGACTCAGCGACAAGCCTCCCATCTGTCTGCTGCCGGATCAGGAATCCAACGGGTAACGTCTCTTCCTGGTAGAGTCCCACATAAAAGCCACAATACAATTGCGCCAATCAACACCTCTCTTCACTTAACCCAATGGTCTTCAAACCGGGGGGGGGGGGGG
>QODF01000022.1:3015827-3039160 GCA_024372805.1 Oostethus manadensis | reverse complement strand
GTTGTTTTGTTATTGATTTGAATATATGTATTCTGTTATTTAGTAATATTTTTTATTATATTATATATTCATTATATATATTTATCATTATTATATCAGAGGAGTCCAAAATAATTTTTGAAAAATGGAAAGCATTGTGATAAAGGGGAAAAAATGTTTGCTGTTTTTTTTTTTTTAAATAATCTTTATACATATTTCTTTATTCTCATAATATTGTAACTTTTTTTCCCCAATTTTTTGTTTGTTGACTTTTAGATTTATAATTTTTATAGTTTTGTTGAATTATCACACAAATGGTGCCTTGGTGTTGGTAGGTTTGGGTTGCCCTGAAAAACTTCCAAGAATTTTGCCTCGGTTTTTGTGCACCCCCATGTTCGTATTGTCCAATTTTCGTTGCCAGTTATCGCTCACATTTTGCCACACCCCAGTTTTTGTTAAAAAAAATCTTCTAACTAAAATTGGGCCTTGGTTTTTGTAGACCACAATTTTTGTAGGTTTGGGTTTGCATCAAAATCTTTGTGATGAATATTTCCGTCAAAGTTGAAACCCCTAAAAGTTAGCATACATCTGGCTTGCGAGCATCAAAGCAGTAAGTCCATGTTTTGCTTTTTCTTTGGCTTTTTTGCAACGAAAACAGTAAGACACCGGCAGCAGCCCATTACTGTTGCCTGGCGTCTTCGTGCGCTTTAACATTGATTGGATTTTTCTGTTTTCCAGGGCTTAGTCTCTGTTTGCACTTGCAAGTCGGGCTGTTGAAAAGGTGACGCGGGCCACCAGGACTGTGCTTGTGTGTGAAGAGGACTTATTTTTCCACGCGCGTGGCGTTTATAAAGGCTTTAGGATGGCCACATTTTGATGAACTTGATATGATCTGTGGTGATCTTGCAACTTGACATTTTTCCTGCCAGGGCGGAAAATGCGAGGACCAAGCCAAGCAGCGCGGTGAAGAAAGTGCCCGTCAGGACGGTGCGGCTGGAGGGAATGTCGGACAAGGAGAGCGGCGGTCCTGACATAAGCAAGCTGGGCAGCCTGGGAGGCGGTGGTCAGGACTCCGTCTTCCTGGCGTTCAGCCGACAGGGACGAGCCGACGGAGTGTCAACACCTCAGAAGGACTCAATACCCCCAAGAGCCCCCGACGTGACCCCCGTGGCTGACCAGAATATGTCCGAGCAGCCGCAGCCCGCAGCCCCGTCGGGTGTCAACGATGACGTGCCGAAAATATCCGAGGAGCGCAAGCGGGAAGAGCTCGCCCGGGACATCATGGACAAGGACAAGTCGCTGGCTGACATTCTGGACCAGAGCAAGATGAAGACCACCATGGACCTCATGGAGGGCATCTTCCCTCAGGGGGAGCTGGAGGGAGCTCACCAGCGCAGGAAAGCGCCCTCCAAAGCCTGGACCACACGGCCTGTTGACGAAAGGTCAGCCTTTATTTCGTTAACATCAATGCTAATGAGCTGCTTGTTTGGTGTGTTTATAGTTATCATTTTTACTGCAATATGTTGTTACTGTTACAGTTTACATTATATATATTCTCAATTATTATCATTCGTTTATTTGATTTATTATAACACATGTCTATTTTATTATTCATTATATTTTAGTTTTTTAAAATTTAAAGTTGCTTTTAAGTATATTTACATACACTGTCCAAAGTGCGGCCTGAGGCTGTTTTTTTATTGGCCAGTCTAAAAATATGATGAAAAATATCAAAAAGATGGAAAGAAAAGTAATATTACAAGAACACGGTCAACATCTTATGAGAGATATTTTCCGAGCACAAGAAACAAAACAATGAAAAAGTCAGTATTGGACTGGTTGTGTAAAAATTGATAATGTTACAAGAATAGTCCAAATATTGTATGAAAAGTCATAATCTCACAAGTTTTTTTGTAGAAACATTTTTTATTGAATTTTTCAAACTTCAAACAAAAAGCAACGTTTGTATTAATTTTTTTTCTTTTTATTGTTTGTTTTTATTTAGAATTTATTTTATTGAATGATTTAAAAAAATACTTTGATTCTGATACGTTATTTGTATGTATTTTATCTTTGGTTTATTTACTTAACTGTTCGTGATTTTTTTGTTATTTTATGAGAAACTATATTATGAGGAAACTAATTAAGTTATTTGGAACGTTATATTGCGCAAAAAGTTGTACTGTTACAAGAATATAAATAAAAATTGTAGGAAATATAATAATACGATTACATATATGTATATATAAATAAAAATTATGAGAAGAAAAAGCGAAAAAAGGCATATATTTAAGGAGGGGAAAAGTTTATAAAAATAATCCTGTATTATGAGGAAAAATAATGCTTTTAGTAACAAAGTTGATAATGCCATGAGAATCGACAGAAAATAGTTGTACATTTTTGGAAAAAATAAAGTTATATATTTATAATGCATGAAGTTAGCGTATTTGCTGAGGAAAAAGCTTTATTTTCAGATGTGTAGCGAAGCCCCACCCTCCCTTTATGACACTTTGTCGAACGGGTTGCAGAGAAAAGGAGGACAGCGCAGCGGCTGCGGTGGCCATGGTGACCAGCTCGGCGTACTATAGTACGTCGGCCCCCAAAGCCGAGCTCCTCATCAAGATGAAAGACATGCAGGACCAGCAGGAGGAGGACGAGGACGACGAGCTGGACATGGACTTGGCCAACAAGAAGGTGTGAATGTTTCTCTCCCGCACACACACTCCCTGCAAACACATTCATCAGTCAAGTAGTGATTGTTGACGATGGCTTTGACACGGAGTGCAATGCTTGGCTGCCGCCAACAGAGGCGCCGTTGAGTCGGTCATGAATTTGACCTTGTCTTTGCGTGCTTTTTGTGCCCGAGCAGCAGGAGCTGATCGACAGCCTGAGCAAGAAGCTGCAGGTGCTGCGCGAGGCCCGCGAGAGTCTCCAGGAGGACGTGCTGGACAACAACGCTCTGGGGGACGAGGTGGAGGCCCGAGTCCAGCAGGTGTGCAAGCCCAACGAGCTGGACAAGTTCCGCATGTTCGTCGGGGACCTGGACAAGGTGGTGAGCCTGCTGCTGTCCCTCTCGGGCCGCCTGGCCAGAGTGGAGAACGCCCTAAACAGTCTGGATGAGGACGCCACGCCCGAGGAGAGAGTATGTACAACTTTACGGTTGATTTATTTATTGTATTTGAAACAGTTCGACTTATTTGAATCACATGTTCAAATGGTATTAATCATATCTTTTATTATTTGTTTTGTTATTTTGTTTTGGTTTATTTCTTTGTATGTTATATGTATTTTTATTAGTATTTAATTATAACTTGACAGATCTTTATTTTACTTATTGACATTTTTTATTACAATGTTTTATTTATATTTTTATTCTATTTAACTTGAGTGATTAACATTTATTTTATATATTTAACCTTTTTTTTGTCTTTATTGAATTTAATGTGCTTTTATTTTATACTAGTTTATTCATTCCTTGTTTATTTTTGTATTTTGTTCCTTTTTTTTTACATTTTTATTTGACCTATTTTAAGTATTTTAAATTTTTTGTATTATATTAACCTGTGATTTGAAAATAAATAATTCTATTTTTTGTCTTTATTACATTATTTAAAAAGGTTTATTTTTTTGTATTATTTAATTGATGTTATTATAAAACCAGTGGTTTGTACTAAAATGTTATGTTTCTGTTGATTTATTGATTGTATTTATCGCGCAGCAAATTATTTCACTTCCTTGCGTCTCTCAGAGTTTCTTCTCTTTGCGTCCTTCTCTAGCGCACGTTGACGGAGAAGAGGAAGCTGCTGATCCGGCAGCACGAGGACGCCAAGGAGCTGAAAGAGAACCTCGACCGGCGGGAGCGTGTGGTCTACGATGTCTTGGCCAGCTACCTGCCGGAGGACGGCATGGCGGACTACAAGCACTTTGTCAAGATGAAGTCGGCGCTCATCATTGAGCAACGCAAGCTGGAGGACAAGATCAAGCTGGGCGAGGAGCAGCTCAAGTGTCTGCTGGACAGTCTGCCCGTGGAGCAGAGGTTGTCCTTCTGAGGAGGAGCTGCACTTGCACCCTGCGTCCGGCAGAGGGCGCCAGAGACCACACATGCACACGCGGTGTACATCGTGAACCAGACTGTTCTTGGTATCTGCGTGGGATGTCCTTCAAGCCTTTTTTGTTTGCTTGTCAAGTTTTAGTAATTTATTGTAGCCTTTTGGATCGGCACGAGAGGGGGGCAGTATTTTTTTTTTACTTGAAGAGTTGTCACTTCCTGGTGTGAGCATTTGATCACGTTTCAGGAATTTTACCTCACACCCTTGAAACAGCCGGCCCAATATTTCACTTTTTGAAGGGAACCCTTAGACTTGGCTTCATTTGGGAGAGAAGGAAATGTGTCTTTAATGAAAATGACTACTGCATACCTATGCTAGCTTTTTGGATAGCGACAGAACTGTCATGCCATGTTGCACTGCGAGCGCCTTCGCATCCAGCTTGTCTTCAGACCAGTTACTAAATAAACTAGCGTTGTTGTGCTTTGCAATGCAACATGGCGGCCTCCAGGTAAGAACTTAAACAACATTTAATGTCGTTGTCATGTTGCTTGGGGACCGATCTCGGTTTTCCACTTCCCTCTTCTCCTCTGCACTCCCGCCTGCCATGACTCCCGTATTTGTTTAGCGAGTAGACCCCATAAACACTTCCTGTCCCTCACAATTGGAACTGCATATAATGTAGCAGGTGTAAAGTCCTTGAAGCGAGACACGTGAGAGCACACGGTGGTGGTTTTGGAGAGCACTTGTTCATCACACTTGACCTTCACGCGCAAATCCAGCAGGAGAACGTGCCTGCCCACGTCACCAAGAACACTGTCCAAAGCTTTTTTTTACGATTATTATACACGGGCTTTTATAGCGAGGGTGAGGCTCAGAGGCCTTTCTGAGACACTGAAAGTGCTGATGCAACATTGGAAGAAATCTTTTTGGAGGATCTAATGGTTCCTCACCCCTGCTGTAGAACTTCTTCTTCTGCTTGTGCTTCCGTCTAGTCAAGACGTGAGACGCATTTTAGCCCCACTTTCGTTTCCACCTCCTCACTCTTTGAAAAAGCTATGAAATTAAATCCAAATGTAAACCACAAAACCTGCTGGCTTGATATCTTTTCTATTTATATTATGTTTATATTTGTTTGCATGTTTGTCACACTTTTTTCACATCATTAAAGAACTAGTAAATATTAGTCAATAACGCAACTGAGCAGACATAAAATGCTGGTTTTAAATTAAGCATTAGAAAAAATCACCATATTTTAGTGTTGCTATGACATTCGCTTTCTGAAACCCGTTGTTACTTTTAAACCAGATGTAATGGGACCTTCCAAAAACATTTGTCTCATCAGTGGTTTTGGTCTTGGAAGTCTGCCATGCAGGCTGTTTTGTGTCTTTCTTGTAGTGGAGTCATGAACACCGACCATATCTGAGTCAAGTGTTGCCTGAGGTTGTTGGGGTCTTTTGTGACCTCTTGGATGAGTCATGGCTGCGCTCTTAGGATAATGGTTCTCACTGTGGTTTGCTGCAGTCCCAAAGCTTTAGAAATGCCTTTAAACCTTTTACACAGAGATAGATCTCCATCATTTGTTCCTGAATTTCTAGCTGCCGCGTCGAGCCGAGACACTGCAGCTTTTCGGTTCGGCCTGTCACTACAGCAGGTCTTTTTAATGATCAACTCCTCCTTCGCTTTGAGCGAAGGGACTCATCAATCTGATCACCTGTTGGAGGGAAAATCTGCGTGCTTTAGAGCGTGGCTGGATGCCAAGCTTTTGAAGATCTTTTGTTCTGCTTCACTTTATCAGGCAGATCCAATTTCAATGGTTTCCTGATTGAGAACCAGGCCTGGGCGTGGCTAAAGAAATGTTTATTTTGCATTTTGTGTTGTCATTGACTAATATTTACATTTGTTTGACGATCTGAAACATTTTAGTGTGACAAACATGCAAAATAGATATAGTTTATTTTTTTTGCTCAATGATTTTCATGTTTTTAATTGGTTTTCAGGTGCCACACAAAAAACCCAGCTGGTGTCAAATTTGTTATTTTCTTTGAATATATTATTTGCGTTCAGGGGGCCGCATGTGAGAGCAAGAGTCAGCGTCACTCATTAACTCAGCCAAGCCCTGCTGTGCTGATAGCGCCACTGGGACCACGTCTTTGCAGCCGCAATGTGCGCTCTTCGCTTTGGATGAAACCTCCCAAAATTGGACTCCAGTTTTTTTTCATTTTGTCCAGGATGGAGGCCTGAAATATTCCAAGGTAATACCGTGAATTTATTGCATGTGAAAGGCTAGAAAAGAAGACTAGAAGCGGTGGAGCTGCTAAAAAGACGTCATGTAGTGGCAAAACATCCACGTTCTTCCACGATCAACACACCAGGCGTGCAAGCGTGCACTACACCAAGAAAACCAAAACACTTTTCCAGCTCCTGGACCAGAGTTTGGGTAAAACTGAAAAAAACGTCAACGCTCTTATGAACTTATGACTCTTTTGTCATTGCTGCCATGTTAGCCTTTCAAAAGAGATGAACCTTTCCAATAAGTCCATTTAACCCGTCCGCTCTTTTTAAGAACCCATTCGCAAAGTGACGAAACGCCACACTCTGTCGTTCTTTAAAAAAACCAAGTGAAAACACTAAAGAGCCTCTATATGACAAGAAGGAGCACTCTGCTGTTTTTGTGTAAAATTAACTGAAAAATGAAAGATTCTCCATATGGCAAGACGAAACATTCGGCTGTTTTTTGAAAAACAAATTGAAAACACTAGACAATGATCCTTTATATGACAAGAAGGCTCACTCGGCTGTTTTTTTTTTTTTAATAGCAAACTGAAAACACTACTCAGAGAGCCTCTATACGACAAGAGGACTCACCCCACTGTTTTTTTTTCAATGTTTTTTTTCCAAAGCAAACTGAAAACGCTAGTCAGAGATCCTGTATATAATGAGAGCACTGCTGTTTTTAAGTACCTACTGCAAAGCCACTACTCAAAGATTGTTACCGTAACAAGAGTGCTCTGCTTTGGCAGTACAGTAGGTCATTATGAACACTAAAGATCCTCTATGTGACAGGAAGGGCAACTCTGCTGTATTTAAAAAGATCAGTGGATCCCAAACTTTTTTTTGCAGCGCCCCCTTTTGGAGATAAAATAATTTTTCCGATTTTCAAAAGCCAGGAAGCACATTTATTTTCGCACCCAGCTCATCTTAGCCATGAGGAGACATTCTTTCATGGAGCCTTCAAAATAAGAGCGCCGTTTGGCACATATCCCAATAGAAATGTTAGCCAAGCTACATCCATTTCCCAATAAGTGGGCTTAATTGAATTAACAGACCTTTTAGTCATTCACCCAAAAATCACACACACTTATGCTGGTAAAAAAATAAGTCTAAAAAAGGGAATTCTAAAAAAAAAATTAAAAAAAAAAGAAAATGAACTTTTTATGAATAACAGACATGTAGGATGATTCCGCATCTATTTATCAGTGCTCAAGTGAAACCTTGCAAAATACACGTTTTACTATAAGATGAATGAACCAATCCGTTGTGCGGAATATTTCTAGCTAATTAAATTAGAAAAAGGTGATGTTTTTAAGTGTGCCAGAGTAGGGGTATGTGGCTGCAGGTCAGGTGTCTGAAGGGGTACACGACTATAAAAGGTTTGGGAACCACTGCTCTATACCACAAGAAGGAGCACTCTGTTAAAAGTCGCTAGTCAAAGATCCTCTACGTGTCCGGAAGGCGCGATCTGCTGTTTTTACTGTGAAAATCAAAGATCCTGTATATGACATGTGAGTGTGGTGAGAATGCCTGACTCGGCGTAAAGTTGTACCTGGTGCTCTTTGTTGATGGCGGCCATCTTTGTGACAGTGCTGGATGTGGGCGGAGTCTGGATGAGGTCAAGAATGTGGTGTTGAAGAGATGAACTTCTTGGCCCATACGGCCCACTGGCAGTTCCTGGGCCTGCTGGTGGCCTGCCTGGCGTGGATCCTCACCATGGCGACGGCCGGCATCAATGAGTGGCGCCTGTGGCGCGTGGACGACATGTCGGTGGTCACCTCGGGCGTGGCCTGGGTAGGCATCTGGAGGGCGTGCCTCAACAGCCACACCCTCGCCGAGGCAGAGAGCTGCCAGAGCATGGGCGTCTCCGACGCCTTCACTCCGGCCGAGGTGAAGGCCTCGCAGGTGATGATGGTGCTGGCCATTCTCTGTGGCCTGGCGGGGAACGTCTGCGGCGGCCTGGCGCTCAGGCTGGTCTACTTCTCTGTGGAGCAGCGCAGGAATGTGCGCCCCTTCTTCTTGCTGGCGGGGAGCCTCTACGTGCTGACGGGGGCCTTGACCTCCGTGCCCCTGCTCTGGAACATGACTTCGGTACTGAACAATGCCACCATCCACTTCCCCGCACGCTTCCACCTCCCCGCTGCCCCCGCCAGCCAGCGTGTGGGTGCGGCCATCGGGGTGGGCCTTTTTGCCTCCATCTTGATGCTCTTCAGCGGGATGCTGTTTCTCTGCTACCCACACGTGTGGAGGACCCTCGACCCACCTGGAGACACACTACGCCGTCCCAGGACGACAAGTGGACTCGCAGAAGGTTCCGTTAGAGCAAAGGAGGATGTCCAAGGCAGGAATAATCTGTCCTTCCACACTGATCATGTGTCCTGATGTCTTCAGAACGGATCCTCACAAACTTGAAGCAGAACCTACAAGTACAAAATACAAACACAAGAGAGATTTGTGTTTAGTTCATTGAAGGAACATTTCACCTCACCGATCATCTCATCTGCATCATCTACCTCTTCACTTTACACATCAAGCCAACGTTTTTTCCCATCAAGTCTTCCCAAAGCTCGCTGTCGCCTCCGGAGGCAGAAAGTGGTAGTGCAAGTGATCCGGCCAAACTGGCTGCTTAACTTGATCTTTTTATTGTTTACACTTTTGAATCGCATTCAATCATCATTCTGCAGTCTTTTATTACATAGACTATTCTTTCTTAAAAGTACTTGACCCAAAGTATTTAGTTGTTGCAATTACTGTCTGTCTTAATATAATGAGGTAAAATAGTCTGAATGTAAATTAAAATCTTACATTTTCTAATTTGATTCAGTTTGATTTTTTTCATTTAAATGTTATATAAATCTATAAAATGCTTTTTTTACAATTTAATTTATATGGATTCAATCAATATATTTTTACATTTATTTTAGGGAAGGGAAGTTTAGTTCGTACAGATTTTTTAACTGTTACATTTTAACTACGTCTAAATAATATAAAATAAACACGATGTGTAATTTCGCACAATTCTCAGGGACAATTTGACAAGAATGCACCTTTTAAGTCAAGTCACAAATGATTTAAGTGTTACATTTGAACTGTCTAAATAAAATATGGTTAAAATAATTGCCTCTAAATAAATTTATCTCTAAATAATTTTTAAAACTATATTTTTATATTCATACAGGGTAAGCCAAAAGTAGGGTTAAGGTAAGTTACATGTATGTCGTTACATGTCGTTACATGTATATCTGACTAGCACAACATGATTTCTGGTCTAAATCAATTTCAGCGAATACATAGAATAAAGGTTCAGTATTATTTTCTATATTTGATATTTATATACTTTATATATCTTCTTCTTTTCCTTTTGGCTTATCCCTGCTTATATATATATATATATTCATTCATTCATTCATTCCTTTCTATACCGCTTATCCTCATTAGGGTCACGGGTATGCTGGAGCCTATCCCGGTTGGGTTTGGGCGGGAGGCGGGGTACACCCTGGACTGGTCGCCAGTCAATCGCAGGGCACATATAGAAAAACAAACATTCACACTCACATTCATACCGATGGACAATTTAGAGTGGAGTTAGAGTTTAGAATTAACCTAACATGCATGTTTTTGGAATGTGGGAGGAAACCCACGCACGCACGCAACATGCGTAGCATACATGTCCGTTGGGCATCTCTGTGTGGAGTTTGCATGTTGCGCACGTTATTGCGCAACATGCAAACTCCACACAGAGATGCCCAACGGAGATTTGAACCCTGAACCTCCTGACTGTGGGGCCATCTCCAACAAAATATATTTGTTACAGTTTACTATAAAAGAAAGAGGAATGATATTTTATGAATAAATATAAAATGCTGTTTTTAAGGTTTTAGTACATTATATATAAATATATAAATAAATACGTGATTATAATAAATGGAAATTTTATTTAATAATAAAATATAAATACAGTATTTAGATATTTTACACTACAGTATATTATATTGCGATTTTTTTAAAAAGTAATTTAAGTTTTGTTAAATATACTATATATAGTATAGGAGTATAGGAATATATACAACATCTCAAAATGATATAAAATACATTTTGAAACGATGAGAACATTTAGGATATACAGTATACCACTATTTAGGTTCAGTTTTGCAAGGGTCATGTATGTCGAGCAAGGGTCATCAACAGGGTGCCCGCGGGCCCTCCCCCCCGCAATTGCATGAGGTGCCCACAAGCCTGCTTTTCATACTTGTTTTCAGTTAAGTTATGTTCATATTCTGATAAAACAAGCCCCTGTGCTTTGGTTGGGCTCAAATAAGCCACGAAAATAAATGTCACGAAAATGAGCAGCTCTCGGCCATGTTCATTCTGTAACAGTAGCTCTCGCAAGGCAAAATGTGAGTGAGCCTTGATTTTGAACATGTAGACAGACAGAGAACTGGGAGAGAATGGCGTACACAGCATGTGCTGTATAAACCCTGCCTTGTAATGCAAGAATGCACGATCACTGCATTATGGAGGGAGTCACAGTGTGTGAACCCAAGCAAGGTGGGAACTTACTGGGTGGCTGTGACTTGCAGGCCTCTGTCAAGTGACCCTTTGATGAAGGAGGAGGTTGAGCAGACACGTGAGTTTGGAAAGGCTGCATAATGTTGTGTACGCACACACACACACACACGGTGCAGCAGCAGAGTGGAGGCGGGCTGCAGCAGACAAACAACAGCTTCTTGAGCTTTGTGTCAAAAACACAAGTTGAGCAAGCACTTTCAGCCAAACCAAGTGGTGAAGTTGAAAAAAAATGTCCACAATGTCTTAGCAGATAAGACTGACGCTGACACATCTTTTATCTAATCAGCCGCCTGCCACGCAAAAAGGGGTCATTTCCATAAAAGAACTGCACACGGTGACTTCCTGATGTGTGCAAAATAAGATGCAAAACGACAGCACGGCAGGATTAACTTGGATTCTACCACAGCCACTAACAAAATGTACTCATTGCATTCCAGAAATACAAAACAGCACTGGAAGAAATATCTGAACATGGTCGAACTGGTTTTGCTTTTACGTTGACAGTCACTGAGTCAGCCAATCTGAGGAGTATGTTCCAAAGAGCACAAGTAACTGAAATTTTAAAAAATAGAATAAAATCCCCAAAGAAATTTTTTCATTGTTTTTTCTTTTATTTTCTTAAATGGAGTTTAATTTCCTTTACGCAAGTTATTTCATTGTTAAACGAATTATATGATTTATTTATTCATTTATTATTATTAACTATGTACATTATGTATCATTAACTATTTATATGTTAAAAGGAAAAATTGAAAAAATGATAAAAAAAATTACATTAAGCGGTATAGAAAATGAATGAATGAATTAATTAATTAATTTTAAAATATTTTAGAAGTCAAAAAATAAACGCACGCATTTAGAGAACATGCAAACTCGACACAGAAATGTCCAAGCAGAAATTTGAACCGACCACTCGGCCACCATGTGTTACTATAATTATATTTTATACTCATTCATTCATTTTCTATACCGCTTAATTAGTATTATTATATAAAATTATACTATTTCTATAACTGACATTATTCAGTACACAATATATTATAATACATCATTTATATATACTGTGGTGTTCAAAATAATAGCAGTCTAATGTGACTAAATAGAATAAGTACTGTTATTGCTACATGGCAAACAAGTCGATGCAGTAGATTCTCAGAAACACAACCCAGCATTTATGATATGCACGCTCTTAAGGCTGTGCAATTGGGCAATTAGTTGAAAGGGGTGTGTTCAAAAAAATAGCAGTGTGGAAAAGAACATCGTACTTTGATTAAAAAGTTGATTGGATAGGGGAAAACTTATGCAGATGTCCAAACTCTGCATAAATCAATTGGCCTAAAGAGAAACGGAGGAACATTTTGTGGACTAATGAGAGTAAAATTGTTATTTTTGGGTCCAAGGGCCACAGACAGTTTGTGAGACGACCCCCAAACTCTGAATTCAAGCCACAGTACACAGTGAAGACAGTGCAGCATCATGATACGAGCATGTTTCTCCTACTGTGGTGTTGGGCCTATTTATCCCTATTTATCCCTGTTTATCCCTGGGATGGAATAGGATGCTGAAAAGGACATGCACTTAAAATGGGAGTTTCAACAAGACAATGACTCCAAACACACTAGTAAACTGGCAAAACCTTGTTATGTTCTTATGGTATGGAGTGGCCAAGCCAATCCCCGAACCTTAATCCAATCCAATCCAATCCAATCCAATCTGTAGGGTGACATCCAAAATGCTGTTTCTGAAGCAAAGCCAAGAAAGGTTAATGAATTGTGGAATGTTGTTAAAGAATCTTGGAGGGGAATAACAGCTGAAAGGTGCCACAAGTTGGTTGAGTCCATGCCACACAGACGTGAAGCTGTTATAAAAATAAATAAAATAATTAAAAAAATTAATTTAGTGAGGATAAGAGCGTGCATATCATGCAAGCTGGGTCTTGTTTGTTTTCTGAGAATCTACTGCACCTACTGGTAACTTGTTTGCCACGTAGCAATAAAAATATACTAATAACATATAACAATTAATCGGGTTAGTCACATTGGACTGCTATTATTTTGAACACTGTATGATTACAAATATATTGGTACACTATTATAATTGCTTGAATGTTTATGATATGGTTGATATGGCGTTTATATATGGAATTATTTGACAAGAATGTGCATTTTAATGTGTTCTATTTTGGAATGAAAAATGTCAAAGAAACACAACATTTCATTTAATTCTTTCTTTTTAAACATAATTCTAGTATGTGGAATGGCATCCAAAACAAGGTCCTTTTTGGGGGGCTGAACATGACCAATATTTATTACATATGATTGTTTTCGTCATGTTTTGGCACGTGTTCTAGTAGTATTCTACCAACAAGTATAACAACCGTGGCAATGAATTGAATGTAAAAGTGTACTTTCATGTACTCTACAGGAACATGGACTAAGATCTGTGTCCACGGCAAGATTTTTGATCTCTGAACTTCAGGTCCTTTGTGACCTGATATCTTATCTTCTCTCATCTTTATTTCAAGCATCATCAGTCACTTGGCGCAGAAAAGGACATAAATGAAGGACTTAAAGTACTGATTAGTGCATTGGTGACAGGCTTAGAAAGAAAGGGAAAAACACGGGACTTTCCCGGTGAAAACTTCTTTTTCCACTTGTAGGACAGTTACAAGAGCTTGCATACACTTCATACTGTCACTACTAGCAGCAATAAGTCGAGTAATGACCCCGGAACAGAAGAATCACTGGACATGATTTCCTGTTTGAAAGCATCGAAAGGAGCGTCAAAATGCGGATTGGGTCGTCCGCCCCCTAGTGGCCGTGGGCGGGAAGCAGGAAGTGGCCTTCTAACCAGATAAGACAAATATGACACTTGACTGCGGCTTCCTCATTGAGTTTGACCTTCTGAGAACTACACAGCGCGTGGAGTCTTTTGTGGCGTCACATGACTCTTTGATTGTTGTTATGGAGCCAGTTTTCCACCTTTTTGGCAAATGTGCGTGATAAGGTGAAATTGTGGGACGGGGGCGAGGGCAAGCTGTCGCGCATTCTTCCATGAAAGCGTTCATTAAACACAGCTTAGCTCAGTCAGAGCAGGAAGTCTGGCGGTATTAGCCTCACGCTGCGTGGCCACAGCGGCGGCCAGCCTTTTCTCAAGCATCGCCCACGCCACAACCTCACCCCGACGGCTTGGAGGACAGCGTTCCGTCAAAACACAATGCCGCGGCAATTATGTTTTGTCACAAATACGCCACATGTCATTCTACTCGAACTAACTTGAAATTTCTCACAGACAAATCAAAATAATCAAATGATAAATAATTAAATGTAATAATAATACATATTACTCTAAAATTATAAGAATTTTTAACATGGAAATTAAAGCAATACCCAATAAACAACAACAACATTTAAAAAGTAATAATTCGCTAATTTAAAAAAAGGAAAGGTTACCCAAAACTGAAAAAAGTATATTTCTGAGTTATAAAAAAAGGCCTGTTTAGGGGACCACAAAATGGCTCAACAATTTAAAGCTGTCAAAAACGGAGCGGGATCAAGCCGTGTCAGTTGACGCAACTAATTTCTACAGGTGTTCCAAGTTCTGGAGTACCGACTACCTGCTCTGTCTAAAAGCAGTGCTTGGAACACACTGAGGTACGACAACCTGGTGAACATTAGTTGAAAGGTATTGAAGATGATCAAGTATTGTAATTTGTTTCTACAAAAACGGCAAAAAAAAAACGGCAGTTAACAATAGAAGACATCTTAACACTTCAAAATAGGGATGTCCTGGGATAGGCTTCAGCATACCCGCGACCCTAATGAGGATAAGCGAATGTGATGAATATGGTTGTAAAAAAAGCTCTTCGGAACATTAAAAATAATGCGACCTAAGCATTGTGGAATTTACAGCCGTGAGGCGCATTTACCGCACCCACCGTGGTGGAGTGTGGCCCAGAGAGACCGGCTCAGCCCGGACTTGTGGCCGATCTTTAAAATACAGCAAACCGGCAGCCACCCCGATCCTGAAAATCAGATTGACATACCCCTACTTAAGAATGTAGACTTTTCGTCCAGTCAAATTGGTGTGTTCTAAAACTTTTGACCAGCAGTGTATAAAAATAAGAATATAAAATTAAATGTAAAATTAGAAAAAAATATTTAAAAAAAACAACAGACTCTAAATACAACCAAACTCACCGTTACGGCATCCAAAGCGCTTGGACACGGTTTCCGCATTTACCTACTGATCTGAAGCAACTGCGGCTTCAATATCTTGCCCAAGGATACTTCGACATTGATCATGGGAGGACAGAGGATCGAACCAACAACCTTCACAAGGGGAGACGACCACCTGAGCCGTTACTGATACAGTACATGTGAGTGGCGCCTCAAAAAACAGTATCACCCGGATACTGTAAACATCCAGCCTCAACATAACGTACTATTTCGATGGAAACTATACAGAACGAGTCCACCATCTACCTCAGGATTTGTTTACTCGGCTTTGACGGAGGTGTCACTCAAATGACGTCACTTCCGCAAAAGAGGCTAAACCGCAAGAGCTAACGTACCGCTAATTTACCGTTCGCTTTTAAAAGAACAATCAATGTAGAACATAATTACTAACAATATATACCCAAAGTTGACAAATCACGTTAGGAATCCTTTCATTGTGCGCCTGTTACTCTAAGTTCAACTAAAAAAAAGCAACGAATCTGCTCCTTGCCTCAAATCCACTTGCCTTTCCACTTCCTGTTCTTGTCCGAGGTGCTCAGTGGGTCAGGTAGTGGAACTTGTTGCGCATGTGCGACTTTCTCGGTGACGCAGCCGCGGCGTTCAACGCTGCGTCATACGTCAAAAACGCCGCCATGCTGGATGTGGCAAGCGGTAACGGGGAAAATGCATAGTTCTTGTTCCTCATGAAACCGTGCCCACAGATTCCCAGTTCAAGCAACGGGTAAGTCTGAAAAAAGGATGAAAAAAATGAATGGCTCATAAAAACTCGAGTCAGTAAAAGGAGTCGAGTTGGCCATCACTAATCAGCAGTGCATGTACCCATACCTCATTCATCGCGGTTAACAGACCAAACAGTGATACATGAATTTCCACGCTATAGGATTTGATATTAATAAATGGAGTCTTCTCACAGTTATGGCATAGAAAAGTTGTTGTTTTTTTTCAAATACGGTTTTTAACATTATTAGAGACATATTAAACAACAAAGACTCACACATTAGTTGTTCTTTTGTGTTTTTTCTGGACAGTGTACTTCCTTGTGTCTTTAAATGGCTTTACATTCGTATTACCCAGCATAGTAGACGTAATAAGAATAAATAAAGCGTGTAAACAAAACTCCTGCTCGAGCAGTGTCACAGTAAATGTCTTCTCTAGGGAACCTTTGTGAGGAGCCTCAACAAACAGCGACAGTAATACCTTCATATTGCTTTTTTTCGACGTTAATTGAATTGTTTTTTGTCACTGCTGCCAACTGTTAAAACAAAAAAGAAAATGCTTCCAGGATTAACTTTTTTAAAGGATTATTAAAAGCTCCATAAAAATACATTTCTAAAAATAAAAAATACAAAACCATTACAGTACTATATTAAAACAGTAGTATACTACATTTACAACTACAATGCTTCTTTTGTTTTATATTTGTATTTGGTTTCATTCAGTTAAATCATTTAGCCATTTTTATGCTTGAAAATGCTTTTTATGGCCAAGAAAAAGTACAATTTGCTTAAATATACTTTTTTTTTTTTTAACCAATGGGCAGTATTCAACCACGAAACAGTAATCATTTGTTGGTTATGGTTGTGGTTTAATTTGTTTTGAACATGCACACATTGTACAATGAATGATTCATGTTACATTCATGTTACATTCCACAGTTCCATTTTTTCCTCTTTTTGTAAAAAAAAATTGTTTTTTTATGTCCCCTTCCCTGTTAATTTCCAGATCAACATCCTGCCACGTGTTGGCCTGCGAGTGTCGATGAATGTAAGTGCATGACTTTCTAACTGTAATACTTTGTTGAGCCGGCCCTTTCGACGTTGTTAATTCATTTTTTCAAAACTGCTCTTTAGCGAGGGTGCGATAATCGAACTGCAATATTGTACACTAGCATTTATTCCAAATTATTCTCAACACAGCCTATAGGGGGGCGCCACAAATCTAATGTTATAATCGTGAAAAAATGAAAATTCCCCGTTGGAGCTACAAAAACCCCACTTTACATTAATTTTAGTCGTTCTGGTTTGTTTACATGACAACAAATTCTGCGGCCAAAAGTGAGAAAAGGTGGAAATGAAGTGCTAGCATAGGTCACAGTCGGACATGAGAGTTTTTTTTTTTTTACCAATCGAGTGGCTTGGCATGTGTGCGACAACGTTTTTCATTGTTCATTCATTTTCTATGCCGCTTATCCTCATTAGGGTCGCGGGTATGCTGGAGCCTATCCCAGCTGGCTTTAGGCGGGGCACACACTGGACTCAATCACAAGGCAGACATACAAACATTCACACTCTAATGGACAATTTAGAGTCGCCAATTAAGCTAACATGCATGTTCTTGGAATGTGGGAGGAAACCGGAGTACCCGTTGAAAACCCACGCAGGCACGGGGAGAACATGCAAACTCCACACAGAGATGCCCAATGGAGATTCAAACCCTGAACCTCCTGTCTGTGAGGCCAATGTGCTACCCACTCAGACACCGTGCAGCCGTTTTTCATCGGTGTGTTTTTTTTTCTTGTTTTTTTTGGGTTTGTTGTCATTTCAATTCGTTTTTTTAAGTGTAAAAAGACTTTCTTACAGAATTATTAACCAATGTAACAGCGGCCTAGCTGGACATCCCTACTGAGACTGCTGGACTCGGATAAGCGGAAAGAAAATGGGATGAGAAAAAAAAAAAGGGTAACGGCCGCCATTTTGACTCTACTAACCGTGACGAGCTGTGTTAAAAATACATTTATAAAAATAAAAAATACGTTTTACAAAAACTAATGACTCCAAAATAGTTTCATTACAAAATAAATTTGGAAGGAAAACAACTGAACTTTTGATAGTGCACGTAAACAAAAAAAGTTAATAAAATACATCTCACGTCAGCTTGGCATTTGCAGCAGTTTGAGCGAGGAGGGAAAAGGAATGCAATGCATGATATCGAAGCGCGTGTGAGAACCATTATTTCCAAAACATTCATTGCGTCTCTTTACAAATCATATGTGTACTGTATTTTTATGTGATATAATGATCACTTTCAAAACACACAGGTCAACTGACATCTAGGAAAATGTACAATAAAGCATCTAAAATGCGTCACATTTGACATTTAAACGAAAAATCATTGAAAAAGCTGCTATCTTGGACTCGATTGGGTTGATTGTGATGGTTTTCAACGCTATGTTGACTTTTCTTCAAACGTACTCGGACCTGGCCAGCATGGTGCTCATCACCCGGTTCCTCCTCTGCAGCGCGGGCCGAGGATGATCCGCCCGGGAGCTCCAGCGGGACGAGATCAACAGGACGAGGCCGGCCACAACAAGGAGGAAGCCCCCCACCCAGCCACAGAATAAGGCATCCCCAAACTCCCAGCGCGGCACCACGTCGGGCACTGTATCGTCAAAGAATCGGACCACAGCCAGGTGGGCCACAGAGGAGACAGGAATCAAGCAGAGCACCCCAGAGAACATCCCCAAAAGCGCCCCTGTGATGGTCAAGGCTCTCTTGGTCTTGCCGTCCGGTCTGCAGCTGTTGACCAGGGAGAGTCCCGGA
This sequence comes from Oostethus manadensis, assembly GCA_024372805.1. Taxonomy (NCBI): domain Eukaryota; kingdom Metazoa; phylum Chordata; class Actinopteri; order Syngnathiformes; family Syngnathidae; genus Oostethus; species Oostethus manadensis. Next base: position 3,020,515 of record QODF01000022.1, on the reverse strand, counting down.
ATGGCCACCAGGAAACCCAGCACACCCACAGCCAGGGAGGTGCACATGAGGACGCGGGCCAGCTTGAGGTCCCAGGACAGGCCCAGCAAGCTGTCGTAGGGCCGGCACTCCATGCCGCCCAAGTCCTGAACCACACACGTCTCCCACAGGCCAAGCTCGTAGCTCTCCACCGGCAGCAGCGCCGTGGACATGCTCAGCCACTGCGGAGACACGGTGGCCCCCAGAATGCACAGCCAGGCCCCCGCATAGACCAGCATGCCCAGCATCTCCAGGGCCCGAGCAAACTGTTCCATTGCTCCACCAGAGCAACACGCTCACTAAGAAGCTGGAGTAGGGAGACGCAAAGTGTTGCCACTCAAAGAAGCAAATGTCCTCTGCTCAAGGCGAGCACGCAGGCAAGGAGGCGAGTGGTCCGCCCCTTTGCCCTCCTCCCCCACCTTCTTGTGCCAATGGGCAGCAGAGGCGGGTGGCTGCTCGTCCAAGACCAACAGCAGTCCACATGGGACGTGAAAAACATTTTTCCTGCCCAATTTTTGCTAATTTACAAGACACAGACGTATAAAAACACTAATAAGTTTAAAGCTGAGGTGTACAAAGTGAGGCCCAGAGATTGTTTGTGGCCCAAAGCTGTTTTTTATTGGCACCTGACAGATTCTAAAAAAATCCTTTAACAAGGAAAAACGTTAGGAGAAAAAAATGTGTAATCTAATGAGAAAAAGTGTTAATTTTTAGAAAATTAGACTGCGGAAAAACTTAGTGTCACCAGAATAAGGTCAAAATATTATAGGAATAATGTTACAAATACAGGAAGAAAGTTTAATAGTTCCAAAAAATTATTTAAAAAATAGCAGAATTGCGAAAAAAGCTTTAAAGTCCAAATCTTAAGAGCAATTTTGGAGTTGAAATGTGAATAAAAATATATTATTTATTATGAGAATCGAACAGTTTTTGTAGATCTGGAGAAAGCTTATGACAGGGTGCCCAGAGAGGAACTGTGGTATTGTATGAGGAAGTCTGGAGTGACAGAGAAGTATGTTAGAGCGGTGCAGGACATGTACAAGGACTGTAAGACAGTAGTGAGGTGTGCTGCAGGTGTGACAGAGGAGTTCCGAGTGAAGGTGGGACTCCATCAGGGATCAGCTCTGAGCCCCTTCTTGTTTGCTATGGTGATGGACAGGCTGACGGACGAGGTTAGACAGGAATCTCCATGGACTATGATGTTTGCAGATGACATTGTGATATGTAGTGAGAGCAGGGAACAGGTGGAGGAGAAGCTTGAGGGGTGGAGGTTTGCCCTGGAAAGGAGAGGAATGAAGGTCAGCCGCAGCAAGACGGAGTACATGTGTGTAAATGAGAGGGACCCAAGTGGAAGAGTGAGGTTACAGGGAGAAGAGATAAAGAAAGTGGAGGATTTTAAGTACTTAGGGTCAACAGTCCAGAGCAATGGAGAGTGTGGAAAAGAGGTGAAGAAGCGTGTGCAGGCAGGCTGGAATGGGTGGAGAAAAGTGTCGGGTGTGATGTGTGATAGAAGAGTTTCAGCTAAAATGAAAGGAAAGGTGTACAAAACTGTGGTGAGACCAGCCATGTTGTTTGGTTTAGAGACAGTGCCGCTAAGGAAAAGACAGGCGGCAGAGCTGGAGGTAGCAGAGATGAAGATGCTGAGGTTCTCTTTGGGTGTGACCAGGATGGACAGGATCAGGAATGAGCACATCAGAGGAACAGCACATGTTAGAGGTTTTGTAGATAAAGTCAGAGAGGCCAGACTGAGATGGTTGGGACATGTCCAGAGGAGAGGTAGTGAACATATTGGTAGAAGGATGCTGAGTTTTGTATTGCCAGGCAGGAGGCCTAAAGGAAGACCAAAGAGGAGGTTTATGGATGTAGTGAAGGAGGACATGAAGGTAGTTGGCGCAAGAGAAGAGGATACACAAGACAGAGTTAGATGGAGGCAATTGAATCGCTGTGGCGACCCCTGAAGGGATAAGCCCAAAGGAAAGGAAGAAGATTATGAGAACCAAACAAATAAGGTTGTAATTTTGGTAAATTAGGTTAGGGAAAAATATGGGAATACGGTCAAAAATAGTCTGAATAAAGACATTATAATAATGTAATTTTAGTATCATAAAGGTAAAATATTTTTTTTAAATATTTTTTAAAGTCACTTTTAAGTCGTAATATAATTTTTAACTATAAATATTTTTAACATGTATTTTAAGGGTTATAGTGGTATCACACTCCTCAGCCTCCCTAGGAAAGTCTACTCCAGGGTGCTGGAGAGAAAGTACGACCTTTAGTCGAACCTCGGTTACAGGAGCTGCAATGTGGTTTTCGTCCCCGTCGCGGAACACTGGACCAGCTCTACACCCTTGCAAGGGTACTGCAGGGTATGTGGGAGTTTGCCCAACCGGTCTACATGTGCTTTGTAGACCTGGAAAAGGCATTCGACCGTGTCCCTCGTGGTGTCCTGTGGGATGTGCTCCGGGAGTACGGGATTGGTGGCCCGCTACTACGTGCCAATCGGTCCTTGTACAATCAAAGCAGGAGCCTGGTTCGCATTGCCAGCAGTAAGGCGAGCTTGTTTCCGGTGAACGTTGGCCTCCGCCGAGGCTGCCCTTTGTCACCGATTCTGTTCATAATCTTCATGGACAGACTTTCTAGGCCCAGTCAAGGCGTTGAGGGAGTCCAGCTTGGTGACCTTAGGATCTCTCTCCGCTATTTGCAAATGATGTGGTCCTTATGGCTTCATCGGGCTGTGACCGTTTACTGGAGCAGTTTGCAGCTGAGTATGAAGCTTCTCGGACACTCAGCACCTCCAAACCCGAGGCCATGGTTCTCAGTCGGAAACGGGTGGACTGTACCCTCCAGGTTGGTAGTGAGGTCTTTCCTCAGGTGGAGGAGTTCAAGTATCTCGGGTTCTTGTTCACGAGTGAGGGACGGTTGGAGGGTGAGATCGACAGACGGATCGGTGCAGCATCTGCAGTAATGCGGTCGTGGTACCGGACCGTCATGGTAAAGGGAGAGCTGAGCCGGAAGGCAAAGCTCTGTTTACCGATTGATCAATGTTCCCACCCTCATGGTCATGAGTTATGGATCATGACCAAAAATACAAGATCGCGGATACAAGCGGCGGAAATGAGTTTCCTCCGTAGAGTGGCTGGACACACCCTAAGAGATAGGGTGAGGAGCTCGGCCATCCGGGAGGAGCTCAGAGTAGAGCCGCTGCTCCTTCAGATCGAGAGGAGCCAGTTGAGGTGGCTCGGGCATGCCCAGCCGGGAGAAGGCCCCGGGGAAGACCTAGGACACGCTGAAGGGACTATGTCTCACAGCTGGCCTGGGAACGCCTTGGTGTCCTCCCGGTGAAGCTGGAAGAGGTCGCCGGAGACCAGAAAGTCTGGACTTCCCTACTGAGACTGCTGCCCCCGCGACCCGGACCTGGATAAGCAGAAGAAAATGGAATGGAGATTAAAAGTGGTAATTTTACGTGTCATTGTGCCATTTGGTCAGTGACACCCTTGTTCTCTGATAAAGGTGTCTTGACACTTGAAGATTTCAATATAAATAATAATTTACATTTAACAAAACAGAGTTCCAAAAAATGTTGAAGGCCATTCCTCGAAATATTTTATCCACAGCACTTACTCTTTTATAGAATCCTACCTAACAGAACTCTGAAACTTCCCAGCCTGTTAATCAGTGGGTTGCATATTATTGAAAGCAGACTAGCCAATTCTACAATTAGACAACTCCTTACTGATGCTTAATTTCATTATATTTTCAACCCAAACATAATTTCACAATTATTCTCCAAGAATCAAAAGGAACAAATCTGAACATTTTACCTAAAATTTCCCATCCCTCCTTAAGCTAAGGAAAGTCCTCTCTGGAATCTAACCTTCCAAAGAATTTCTTAGATGCAGGTTTTTTTGCGGATAATTATATCATTTTTGGAATGGTAAAAGGAGAACAAAAATATTTAAATGTTCTGAATGGAAATGTAATTTTAGGTAATATTTTGATCCACAGATGTCGCTTCCTCACCTTTCACAGATAACTCAATTTAATTCAAATTCCTGGACAAAAAACAAGCAGTCTATTGTAACGTTATCGCTTCACGTGCTTGTGTTTACGTACTTCATGTTTACATGAGGAGTGCGCGGTGTGGTGCTCAAGTTTCTCTTTCATGCTTTGACAAAGTCAGCTGCGGTTTAAAAAGTGGTACTTTTGAAATACCTGATACTAGGAAAATGTACACACGAAATATCTCACCTGCTATCAGGTCCGCAGTGCCCGGCGTCTCTTCGCTGGGCTTTTGGAGTATCCCAACCATAATGTAGGATGTTAGTACAACCACTGTAAATTTCGAAACATTAAGGAAAACCCGCTTCTAACGTTTGTATGCACCGCCAAAATTGCCAATTCTAATTCAAAACAATAGCGCAGTGAAACGTCCGGTTGCTATACCAGAAGTTCCACCCATAACACGTCAGCAGCCTCAGGAATGAGGTGGATAACGGGACAACAAAACAGAGCAGTTGGTCACAACCAAGTTAACATGGGCTAGCGTCGTCTCACCGCTACACTCTAATACCCCGCCCCTCCACATAGGGCTCTCCGGTTCATAGCGGTCTCAGGCATTGCCTATAAAATAAAGTTACGACTTTTATTCCCGTAAAGCTAGTTTGTATTCT
>QODF01000022.1:2890631-3013131 GCA_024372805.1 Oostethus manadensis | reverse complement strand
GTACAATAGTGCTGGAAAAATCATTAAAAAAACTCAAGAAAAATACAATGAAACAATAAAGCACATTAAAAAAATACAAATAAAATAAAAAGTGTCACAATGCCGGTATGTGCCAAATGCCTTTCGGAACAAATTAATCTTAAGGTTTGCCTTAAACAAATATGTAAGTCTGTGATGGTCCGCAATTCAACAGGTAACACGTTCCAAAGCCTGCGACCAGCTATAGAAAAGGTCCGATCACCCCATGGTTTGTTAGTAGACTGAGGGACCACAAGCAGCTGTTGGTTGGCAGACCGCAGAGCTCTCTGCTGGGGTGATGAATGTTTACAAGGTCACATAAATAAGAAGAGGCAGCACCATGAACTGCCTTAAAAACAAACATACTTATTACTTATTAATGGTAATAGAAGCAATGAAAATATTAACTATAATTAAAAAAATGACAATAACGTTATTGTCAAATGTTAATGTTATTTCTGACATCACCATCACTGTAATAAAGCCAACAATGTAACACCGTGGATAAATCAGTGTTATGTGGTGAAGTACACAAGTACAGTGAGTGTGTATATGCATGCGTGTACAGGTATCCCTGCAGGCGTGCATTGGAGCATGCTTGCAAGCCCATACACATGCATAAAAGCACGTGAATGTGTAATTGTCACTGAGAATGTATGAAAGGTGAGTGTCCACCTTCCACCACCCAACACACCGCGATACACACAGCCAGGATGAGCCCCATCACCAGAGAACCACCGGCCCCACAGGCTGGGCAGAACCAAGACAGGCCCCTCAAGACCCAGCCCACAGGAGACCAGTAAGGGGCCGCAAACAGGCAATCCCTACCAGAAACAGGGTGCCGGCAGGCCGGAGGACAACCAACCCCTAAGACTGGCAAGCGACCATCCCCCACAAGGGCAAACAGCACCAGGGGCCACACACTCAGCAGGCCCAGAGACCCTTCCCCACAACCAGAAGCACTAACATGAACCAAGATTGTAATAATAAATTTTGGTAGCTCCACCGACTTTCAGGATCATTTTATGTTTTCTGCTCACCCTAGACTCGTTCGCGCTCTCCATACAGGAAGTAAAAATCAAGACATTTTGAAAAATTATTTTCTTTATTTTGTCAGGGAAGGCTACTTACACTGTTAAATCCCCTACCTCTGTGAGTCATGTGTTTGAGTGAAAACAAAGATGGCTCTCTGTTCTAAATGTTGCAGAAGAAAGACCATTAGTACTTCCTGTCTTCATTACTTCATTCCTGGTCTACGCTGTTAGGTCATTGTTCTCATAGCGTTCCTGGTCATACACCTCGGCCGCCACTTTGCGACCACCAAACCAGCGCCGGTCCAGAGCCCGAATTGCTTGCTTCATCTCATCTGTGTCAGAGAATTCCACGAAGATCTTGATAATGACATCAGCGTCATCCTCCTCACTCTGACGCTCCTGGTAGATGATGACTCGCTTCACCTGGCCAAACTTCCCGCATTCCTCAGTGACCTCGCCCTCTAGGTCGTCATCCATGTCGTCCGGCCCGACCATGTTCCTCAGAATCATGACACGGGACTGAAGGGAGAGACCAGATCACACATTATATTATTTAATGGTTTTAACTTTACAATGCAGGTATTATTGGTCCAACCATTCCCAATGTAAACCCAATATGATTCCAATGCATTCCCAATATAATCACAGCGCGTTCCCGCAGGGAACTGGAGTCACAGTCTAGCCGTTAGCCTGTCAGGCTACAACCACTTCTGTAGTCCAGAAGAACCCATCTACTGTATTGTCTCCAATTTGTCAATGGCCCCCCCAACCTCTACACCAAAAATACCAGGTTGACAAGTACCTCCTGCTTGTGGAACATCTTCCTCATCACTACGTGTCTGGTGGCGTGCTCCTGCAGGCTGAGCGCTTCTGTGGCACCATCTTGCTGCACTTCCTGACCTCCTTTCCTAAACAGTGGTGGCACAGCCAAGACTGGATTCACCAGACCCACATGAGGCAATCCAGGTCGTGCTGGAGTCACACCTGAAAAATGAATGGGTAAAGACTGTAGAACTACAAGATCGGACCCACAATATTACCTTCAAACTCCCAATGGAACATAAGCCAAATGGAAGCGTACAAAAGTGTATGGTCCTTCCTTAATTTCAAACATGTTGACATGGGAGAGTGTGTTGCATGATCGCTTGTGCGCTAAGAGGCCGGGGCAATCAGTTCCCACCTGTAATGACACCAGGAGCCTGAGCCGCCAAGACAGCCTGAGGGAGTCCGGCCAGACCTCCGAATACCGACACTCCCACTGGATCCTGAAAGCAAAGCCCAACGCAGGAAATACTAATGACAAGTTAGAACCAGAATCAGAGCAAGGACTGGACAGGACGGGGGGGCTGCCTGTGGTCTTCCATCCTTCCCATTCCCTGAAGACCTTACCTGTGCAGTGATTTTGGCAGTGGCAGCATTGGGGAGCCCTCCAGGTGGGGTGGGCGTGAGTAGCGGCAACGGTGGGGTCACAGCCTTCCCCACACGCAAAAACTGACCACCAAGGTCAAACAGATTCATGGAGGCCACGGCATCCAGAGCAGACTGTGGTTTCTCGTACTCTGGACACCAACATCATGGCCAACATGTCATAAAACCGCCTGGTTGGTGACGATGTTACACGCGTCTCACCAATGAAGCCGTAACTCTTGTGGCGTCCTGTGGTCGGCTCGCGAGCCAACATGCACGACTTGATCTTCCCAAAGGCCTCAAACACACTTCTAATGTCGGACTCTGAGAGGTTGGGGTGCACGGATGCCACATAGATCCTGTTGAAGGCCCGTGCTTCCTCCGCCAGCTGGTCAATGATTGGCTGAGCCTGGCCAATGTTACTGGGCCGGCCCACCTGCGGCAAAGAGGACCACGTCACAGTTGGGAGACCAACAAGTTCAAATGCTCAAATGCTCATAAATGTGTTAAGGAGACCAATTCAAATATTAAAATGCAACTAGTTAAAATATTCAAATGTTGTTCAGGCGCCTAGTTAAAATATGGTGCGTAGTTAAAATCAGACCTTAATACTGCGCCCTCCAAGGACCACAGAATTCATTTGCTGGAGCGCCAGATGAGCTGCTTCTGGCATCTCGTACTCCACAAAGGCGAAGCCCTGCAAACATGAAAAACATCTGTCAGATTAACTTGAATTGTTGGCCTCACAGTCAGGAGGTTCTGGGTTCGAATCTCCGTTGGGCATTTCTGTGTGGAGTTTGCATGTTCTCCGCGTCCGTGCGTGCGTGCGTGCGTGGGTTTTCTCCGGGTGCTCCGGTTTCCTCCCACATTCCAAAAACATGCATGTTAGGTTAATTGGCGACTCTAAATTGTCCATAGGTGTGAATGGTTGTATGTCTTTGTTTGTCTATATGTGCCCTGCGATTGACTGGCGACCAGTCCAGGGTGTACCCCGTCTCCCGCCCAAAGTCAGTTGGGGTAGGCTCCAGCATACCCGTGACCCTGATGAGGATAAGCGGCATAGAAAATGGATGAATGAATGAATGTTGGTTTTATTCATTATTTTACTTTAACTGTCACTGAACTAGTTGCTAAACTACTAGCGCCAACCTTGTGTTTCATGGTGACAGAGTCCCAGGACATGTCGATGCTTCTGATGGGTCCGAAAGGAATGAAGGCCTGCCTGATGGTGTCCTCTCCCAGCTCATAGTAGATGGAACCAACGTATACGCGACACATGATGGCAAGTGCCCGCTGACGCTGTGCCGCCACCTCAACAGAAAACACAAAGTCATGCTGCTGTTCTGTTACATCAAACATGAGCACACATTTGATTGAGAGGGAGGAAATAATGAAACTTACTGACTGCAGAGGAGAAAGTTCCCCTAAACCCATGGATGACACCATCTGAGACATCAGAGCAGAGCATTTGTCACAGCTGGTTGCTACAGGTGAGTCCGCAAAGGTGAATTTACGTACCTGCAGGCTGGTAAGGTGCTGCTGCTGAGCCAGCGTCTGTTTGACTAGAGCATTCTTGATACTCTGCTCCATGGCATACTTCTTCGCCTGGTGGGATAAATCAGCCTATCAGAGCACACTTTGTACACCCAGCTAAAATTGATGCTTCTCAAATTTATCACGTACTGTGAATGACAGTGAAAAGTCATTCAATAGTGCGTAAATGTAATTCCCCCGCGTATGACTATAATCAGTATAATTTAATAAATAACCTTCTGCAGCGCCTCCTGCTGGTCGTGTGTAAGCGGAGGCAGGCCCAGCCTTGTGTTGCCCTGGCCATTCTCCATTACGAGCATGCGCAGTCACACCAAGTTTCCATGGCAATTCCACAACGTGGAAGTCTTTTTTCCCCCCACTTTTAACGGTCCCTCATGTGAGGGAAGCTCCACTCTATTAACTTACCAAGTTTAAACATACTAAACAGAACCTGTTCACATGCTAAGAACCAAAACCCAGCCGAGGACCCGCGACTAACAGAGTAATCCACAATGTGAAGGCGAGCTTGGCTTCACTCCAGAATTCAAGCATTCTTGCTAGCAGACCAGTCCGTCAACCAGCAGCTCTTTATTGGAATCCTCGTGTTCTGGACGTTTAAAGGTGATTTTCAGGCAGTAAACACGACACGGGCTGGCTATCGGTGAGGTTAGCATTAGCTTAGCATGTCGCCGTACGAGGAATGTCAACCGGGCGCCCGTTTGACAGTCCTAGCCGGCACACCGTTGGCGCCACAAACTTCTTCATCCTAACCGAACTCGGTTTTGTGTTGTCGGTCCAAACAGCCGTGTATCGGTGCCGTGTGAGCAAAGTGGAAACGCGTGAGCAGCGACCAAAGCAACTACGTTACTTCCGTTGTCAAGAGTTTCTCAATAAAAGCCTTTTCGTTCACTTACTACTTCACGTTGTGTTTCCGTACGCTTTGTCTGAATAGGTTTAGAATTGTACGTATTGATAATTTATATATTTTCACTCTAGCTTCGTGTGCGAGTATATAAGTATACACACACACATATATACACATACATACAGTATGTACAGTATATGGTATGTCATAACATCATATTGCAGTGTTGTGAATGGTGAATACAATTCAAATGTTACAATATATTTCGCTGTTACAAACAGTCAAATATAGTTACTATGCACAGGTATCTATAACTATGGTCTGGCTACCGCTTCTGCTTCCATTGTTCACTAATACAAGAAGCTAAATGCCTTTTGGGTAATGAAAAAAAAACTAAAACTCAATGGTCACAGAAATAACCTGAATGTGACAAAATTAAAAAAAAAATATGGTATGAAATTTAACCAATGAAAGTCAGACATTGATTTTCAACCATGTTTCAACAGAATTCAGGGCTCATAGGAGGCCGCTTCAGAACAGTCCAATGTTTTCCTCCTATCCATTCTTGGGTGCTTTTAGCTGTGTGTTTTTGGTCATTATCTGGTTGCAAGACCTGTGATTGAGACCAAGCTTTCTGACACTGGCCAGCACATTTTGCTCTAGAATCCCTTGATAGTCTTGAGATTTCATTGTACCCTTCACAGATTTAAGTCACCCTGTGGCACATGCAGCAGAGCAGCCCCAAAACAAAATAGAGCCTTCCCCATGTTTCTCAGTAGGGACAGTGTTCTTTTCTTGATATGCTGTATTTTTCCGTCTATGAACATAGAGCTGAAGTGCCTTGGAAAAAAAGTTCCATTTTTGTCTCATCTGTCCTCAGGACATTCTCCCAGAAGCTTTGTGGTTTGTCAAGATGTAGTTTTGCAAATTCCAATCTGGCTTTTTTATGATGTGTTTTCAACAATGATGTCCTCCTTGGTCGTCTACCATGAAGTCCACTTTGGCTCAAACACTGACGGATGGTGTAATCTGACACTGATGTTCCTTGAGCTTGAAGTTGACTTTGAATCTCTTCAGAAGTTTTTCTGAGCTCTCTGTTATTCCATTCATTTTATTATCGGTCGTATTATCAGTCTCTTTGATTTGTCATCAACTTTCCTCCTGCTCCCATGTCCAGGGTTGGCTACAGTCCCATGGATCTTAAATTTCTGAACAATATGTGCAACTGTAGTCACAGGAACATCAAGCAGATTATGACTATGATAAGGCCCTGATTAGACGTTTTTTCATTCTTGGAAACTTATCTATTGGAGCGTTACAGTTTTTCACTACAATCTTTAAAATATATTCATGCTCTCATCAAGCCGTGCGTCACCAATAAAACAAAACGCACACACGCTTTCACGTTGGAGCAAATCCTCTGTGTGGCACTACGTTTTCTGGAAAATGTTATTTTTTTCATGTTAGTTGGGGGAAAAATCCCAAATTAACGATGGTTAGACAAAGTGAAAGCTATACAAAAGATGGTTTTAAAAAAATTACATTTCAGGGAAGCACTGGCGTCATGCATGGGGAGTTGCTGGCTCAGATAAGCTCCACCCAGGAATTCCTTCAGCCATTGGCCTTCCCGAATTTTGACCTATAGCAAGGTCCTCAGCTGGCTTTAAAAGCAATGGTGCAGGCCCACCGACTGTGAGGCGAGCTTCTGCTAAGCACAAATAGTGTTATTTTTTTGGAAGTGCACAGTACGAAACACCAGCAAGATAATTAAATAAAACAATTTATACTATGAAAAAAGTAAGTCATACGTTTTAGTCCTTACCCGTTTGAATTATTATATTTTCATACTTCATCTTAAATTTTTGCCAAGTCCTTTTCTCCCTTGTCGGATTGGATCTAGAAGAACCTGCATTTATTTTAGTTTCAATAGCATTTTAACCTGCATATTGATAATGTTGATGAGCTTGCATTGGACGCGCATGCCATTTCGTATAAATAAAATATAAAAACTTACGCATTCGCTCTCTCGGCAATTTTCTCCCACGCTACCTGTCTCTCTTTTGCTGCTGCGGTCGTATTACTTTTTTTTCCTGAAAATGTGGTCGTAGTCACAGTACGTCTGCATTAGAACGTCAAATTCCAGCGGGGGAAAGACCGAAGACCCTTTTTTCCAGCGGTTGCCATGGTGAATCGTTGTTTCTGGGTTCCATTGACGATGGCATTTTAAAGTCTTGGCGCACGTGGTTAACTCGGCGTGAACTATCTCGGTGTCTACTGAGAACAGCTGTTAACTCCGAGTTAACTCTCAAACCCAGGGTTTGTTGAACCACCTTTGTGAAATGGACCCCAGGCCTGTTTGAGTTTATATATTTTTAAATAATTCTGTAATGAAGTATGGTTGAAAAACGATGTCTGACTGTCATTTGTTAAATTTACATTTTTATTTATTACGTTTTTCAGATTTCTGTGAACATTGTTTTTTCTTTCATTAACGGAAGGGTACCAGCAATTTTGTCCACGTGTGTAGCTGGTTGTGGTTGCTCATTCTGTCTGAGGAAAACATCAGCGTTTTAGGAGAAAATTGCAACTCCCGAGCTCAGCCATCACCCAAACTATCAGGAAACATCTCTCATCGTCACATGCCGCTTCAACACAAAATCCAAATATTACATATCTAAAGGTTTTTCAAAAGAGTACAGCATTTTCCTGGTAACTAATTGCATTTATGAAGGAGTAACTCTATTACTAATTCAAATACTTTTTAGGAAACGTTTTACTTGAATTTACTTATTAGTTAAAAATAATAATTTGCCTAACAATTATGATTTGCTGTTCATTTAGCTTTATGTCAGCTAATATATTTCTGCCAAATACTAAGCATTTTTGTTTTAAGTTTAAAACTTGCTTTCTTGCTTTAAAATGATTGACAGATAACTGATACCATAACACAGTGGTTCTCAGTTCTGTCATGCCCCCCACAGGGGGACAGAAATGTATTTGCGACTCCCTGATTTGAAATACTATTAAAGAGAATCTCTTTATTTATCTGTAGAGACTGAACTCAAAACTGAAACCAGGGAAATACAACAAAATGGAGAGCAGTGAAGCATACACACATATTCAAGAGTCAATAAATTGCATGCCAAGTGCGACAAATTCATACATGTTGGCAGCTCTGCACTAGTATTGAAAGTACTCCCTGTCTCTCACGGTCCCTGACAGTTCACCAACCTCGTCCCCACCCCAGGGGCCCGCCACACTATTTGAGAAGAATTTCAATAACACATGATTAGTCCTATATGTTGCAATAGCTATGGTTAGCAAACCTCACTGAAACAGCATAAGAACCATGCAAATTAATAAATTAACATGTCCTCTTCTTTTTCTTCTTAAGAATCATCAGGTAGAACAAGCAGTAAAAACCTTCCCAGAGCATCAATTCATGTATACCCCGTGTTAAGGGTTCTCAAAGGTTATTTAAGGTTGTAGAGCCCATAACTGCATTGGAGCACAACTTGTGTTCACTCATCTAGCAAAAGACGTCAGAACTTAGATCTAGAATAGACATCTAGAAGATGAGAGGCTTCTTAGCCTTTGGAGGGAGATGGTCCATGCCCAAAGTGGTTCTAGAAAGGCATTCCTCCAGAGATCTGGTGGGCAACTTGCTCATCCTGGCTCTCCTCTTTGTCCTTTCTCTCCCGGTTCCAGTCCTTGAGTCCTGCAGGCAGCGTGGTATCCTCGTCCTCGCCTCCTGTTCCCTCCACCATCTCCTCGTACGTTGACCTTTCTGTGAACGGGCGTTTGCCCAGCAGCTCTATCATATCGTTTTTGTCCAGAACCTCCTTCTCAAGAAGCCGCATGGCCACCTTCAGGGACACAAAAACATAGAAACTATAGAACAGTAGATGGAAACGGAGACCAGGCGTGACACGTAGAAATACAATTAAACACAAAAAAAGCAACCTCTGCAGCCTGTCACACATACGCCTTCCGTGCGTGTCTTGGGTTTTTTTGCACATAGACCAAAAAAAACGTGAGCGTACAACCTGTTGTAACTTTTGTTTAAGAAGAGCTTCAAAATGCAGAGAGGAAATGAGAGTGAGACAAAAAAAATTTGAGTGAGCAATTTATTGCTACCAACCATTTAACTAAATCAGTCTGCTGTTCAGTTAATCAAAACCTTTAACACTATAGCTCATAAAAACTCAAACCCACACTAAAATAGAAATAAAATGTTGCCACAGAGGGCATCCTTTATATAGAACTGATGTCCATTTTGGAAATTGCCCTTGCCATCTGTCCTCACATGTTTTCAACTGGATTTAGAGTGAGGTTATTCTCCTGGAAGAAGTCCTGAGTCATGAGATGCCACCTCCATGTAGTCGGCTGCCGTATGAAGCACAACAAGAAGCTTCATTGTTGCATTGAAGGAAAAAGCACCCCAGATCACAATGGCGCCCCCTCCACTGTGCCGTGTGGAAAACATCACAGGTGGGATGTCCTTGTCATGCTAGTAACGTTGAAAGCCATCAGGAACGCCAGGGTTAAGTTCTCTTTCTTTAGGCAATAGAACTTTTTTCCACCTTTCAGTGTCCCATGTTTGCTGCTCTCGTGCAAGTTCCAAACAGGCAAATTGTTGGCAATGTTGGAGATGAGGAATTGAAGATGTTTTTGTTCTTTAAACATTTACCTCCCAGACTGTCCTCCCCACCCCACGCATTCGCCCGCTTCATCTCCCCAATACTGACAGGCAGGGTCCATGGTACGCACTTGCGGCCACGTTGAGTGGCTGGCTGCCAGCCTGCGTTGGAACAACTCCACACCCTTTTCCCCATCCTCTGGTGCAAGTCTCTGAGTTCTTATGATATAGAGCGCTTCCCATGTTGCCGAGGTTTTCTATTTTTTAACCAGTCCCGCACTGTACACACACATTGGAACATAGTTTGGAGTCTCCTTCCCTCTACTCTGGCTATCCCCTTTGCTCTTCCACTTATTCCCCATGAAATTGTTTTATCGGTTGCACAATTTCACTAATACCTCAATATAAGTGACATGTAAAGGCCTCTCTCTCCCTCTAATTGCCTCCAACCTCAGCAGCAATAGCATGCTACAAGAGGCCTTGCTTATGCAGCTCAGCAATCGTATCCACATTCAAAGAAATAAAATACCTGAGATAAAATGATATTGAATCCATATGTTTGCCAAGATTTTGGCCTTTGAAGGCTATGGTCTAAAAGTTTCGAACAGCTGATTAAAAGCCTATTACACCTCGTGGTTGTTTGCAATAAATTGCTTACTCCCAATGTTTTTTGTCTCACTCCCATTTTATCTTTTGGCATTTTGAAGCTCTACTTAAAACCTCCTTAAAATCAAACAGTGGAAAATAAAAAATTCAGCAATCTTTCAACCGGTCTTAAAATTTTCACCAGCAGTGCATGTGGTGCTATGTATTTTATTTAAGTGGATGAGCTTTATTTCATGGTGTCGGCATCGGGCATGTCTAAAAAACTTGGTGTCAGCTCCAGACATGGGTGAAAGAATGCAAAATAAAGCGCACCCTTTTCTGCATATAATTTTCCTACACATACCAATGTTTGCTGTGAAATATGGCTAAGCATTTTTGTATGCAGCAACCTTTACAAATGTGGCCCCTGGTCTCAGGCATACCTTTTCCACCTCGTCCTTTTTGTCAGTCAAAAGGTGCTGAGTTCTCTTGTACGCCTCGCTGATGAGGCTCCGTACCTCTGTGTCAATAAGGCGTGCAGTGGCCTCACTGTAAGGTTTTTCCAGAACCATCTCGCCCTGCCTGGGCAAATCAAAAGATACCTGGCCGACCTTGGGATTCATCCCAAACTGGACAATCTACCAATGGACAAGGGTAAAGAGAATTACAACAAAGTACCAGTCTGGTGAACATACTTAGAAGGGTCTTTACATGTAGTTGACGTAGAAGTCACCTACTTACAGCTAGCTGTGATCTAAGTCTTTGCCACGGCCACAGAGGCGTTAAATCATGCAATTTATTTAACCTTGTAATCTCTGACCTGGGCATATGCGCTTTGGGTGACTTTGCGGAGGTCGTCCTGTGCTCCCGTGGTGATCCTGCCAAAAAAGATCTCCTCAGACACTCGTCCTCCCAGCGTCATGCACATGCGGTCCATCAGTTGCTCCTTGGTGTACAGAAACTGTTCTTTGGGCAGGTACTGTGCGTAGCCCAAGCCCTTCCCCCTCGGGATGATTGACACCTAGACATAGTTGGACACCTTCCAAAGATGTTCTCTCACATGCCAGAAAGTTTACAGAATGCCGGCCAACCTTCAGCAGTGGGTCGGCATGCTCCAGGAACCAGCCAGCAACCGCGTGGCCAGCTTCGTGATACGCCACAGTCTTCTTCTCCTCAGGCTGAAGAACCTGGGTCTTCTTCTCCAGGCCTGAGGCAGCATAAAGAACAAGTGGCACAAAAGGTGGGCTCAGATGGACATTTTAAGAGACATTTCCGGGCTGGCGTCGCCTCACCTCCGATGACTCTCTCGATGGCCTGCTCAAAGTGCTTCTGCTGTATGGCATCAGAAAGGTGTCGAGCAGCGATGAGAGCCGCCTCGTTACAAACATTAGCAATGTCTGCGCCTGGCAACAACAGTTTGGTGACTCTTTGAGAGCACAAGGTGCCCACGTGCGCTCAGAAATCTTTTTACCAGAGAAACCAGGTGTGAGTGCCGCCATCTTGCGAGCCAGGGCGTCTTTATCTGTAACAGGGTCCAGTTTAAGAGGACGCAGATGGACTTTAAAGATGGACACTCGCCCTTTAATGTCAGGAGGACCTGAAACAACATCAAACACTGAACACCTCTTCTCCTTGCCCCAGTTTTCACATGCGACAGTGGACTTCCAGCTCACCGATGTATATCTGCCTGTCGAAACGCCCGGGCCTCAGCAGCGCTGGGTCCAAGATGTCTGGTCGGTTGGTTCCTGCCAGAACCACCACATTGGTAGCAGTGTTGAACCCTGGCAACACATAGCACTCGACATTTAAAAAACCTCCTCAGCAAACCATGCTCGTTTGTTATTATGGCAACATTCAACCACACAAAAAAAACTATTGCAACAATCCTAGAAGCCACACTTACATGGATAAAGGAGCAGGGCTTGAAACTGGTATCTCTGTTCTTAAGGATGGTTTGCAGATGGAAACACTGACAACCTCTCCTTGCTTACACACGTATGTGTGAGTGTGCGTGTGTGTGGGTGTATGGCAAAGCACAGTAAAAATATACAGCACAATGAAAATAGACCACCAGCGAACCCACCGTCCATCTCAACCAGAAGCTGGTTCAGTGTGTTCTCCTGCTCGCTCTGTCCCCCAAAGTTTCCCCTCCCACGCTTACGGCCCACAGCATCAATTTCATCAATGAAGAGGATGCAGGGTGCATTCTTCCTCGCCATGACAAACAGATCTCTGACCTGCACAAAAATGACCTCAACATTCCGGCCAAGACAGAATGTACAGTACACAGTGCTTGACAAAAGTCCTCTCACTTATCCAAGCTGTAGGAACAATAAATAACTTAATTTTAGGTGCTTGTTTGGATTCAAAAATTGCTTGTATGAAATCAAAAGCCTCTAGATTATGCGTGTTATAGCAAAATAAAGTATTGTATCATTCATTAAATGTTTATCAATAAAATGGCGGGAGAAAGGTCAGATTGTGCTTGGATAAAAGTCTTGCATACTAAAATAATGTATGCTAGAAATGATATATTCCTTTGACAACACAAACATCAGAACACAGAGTCAGGGTGCCTTAGTAAGAACAATTAATATTGTGTGTGACTTTCATGAGCTTGGACGGCTCCATCCATATGTCTCAGCAATTACTCCAATAATAGTAATTCATAAAATCTTTTGGAATAACAAAGAAAGCATCTTGCATGACTTCCAGAGTTCATCTAGATTCTTTGGTTTTATCTTCCAAGCCTCCTTCATCTAACCCCAAAACTTGCTCAATAACATTCACGCCTGGTGTCCTTCTTCACCATCAGGAGCTTTGATGTAGAGGCTGAAGTAGGAGGAGCAGCGCCTGCTGAAGAATCCTGCTGAGAATTTGCCTTCTCACGTGATTTGGAGAAGGTAATGTATTTTTTCATACTTTTGCATTTTTTCATGGTCTGTTATGTTACCATCCACACACTGAAGATCTCTTGCTCACCCCCAAACTGGATATAACCACAAGCCATGACATTCCTTTACCAATCTCCTCCAAGTTCATGGGAGTCATATATAATATTAGCTCTTCTTAACAAGGCACCCCGATTTTATGTTCTGATGTTTTTGTAGCACGTGTGTTTTTATAGAAAAATATAATTGTTTTGGTATGCGACAACTTTTGTCCAAGCACCATCCAACCTTTTTGGCCCAATTAAATGATAAAACTCAATGAACAATATAAGAATGCTTCTGCCTATTCCAAATGAGTACCTAAAAGTGATGTTATTATTTATTGTACCTGAGTAAGCGACAAGACTTTTGTCAGGCACTGTATGTGGCCTTTGTGTGTTCCTCACCCGGGCGGGGCCCACCCCAACAAACATTTCCAAGAACTCTGAGCCGTTGACGGTGATGAAGGGAACATTGGCCTCGCCCGCTGTCGCCTTGGCCAGAAGAGTCTTTCCTGTCCCTGGGGGGCCGGTCAAGATGGCTCCCTGGGAATGACGAGGAGGGGGGTGAAAGACATTAACCCCATCGCAGATCTGACCCTGACCTGACCCGTGAGCACACCTTGGGAATTTTAGCGCCCAGGTCCTGGTACTGTTTGGGGTTCTTCAGGAAGTTCACAAACTCCATAATCTCCAGCTTGGCTTCCTCGCAGCCGGCAACGTCTTTGAACTTGACATCAATTTCATCCTTCAGGATTTTGGCGGTGGTCTCACTGACGCTGAACAGGCCGCCCATGCCGCGGCTTGGTCGGCCCGCCCCTGCCGGACCACGGCGCAGCATGAAGAGCAGGAAGCCAATTATGAGAGCAGTGGGGAGCATGCTCAGTAAGAATGTCCTGAGGCACAAAGATCAGTCAACAGCAAAGTGAGGCCAAAAAGCCTAAACAGAGGCGGAAAGATTCCTCACCCATCACTTTCTGTGGAATAAACCACAGGTAGGCGACTCTCACCCTCGATGCCGAGCTCGTACTGGGCGCTCTCCAGGTTCCGCTCAAACGTGTCCACGCTGCCGATGTTAAACCACACATACTGCTAGACAACAAAAACCCAGAGCCACAGAGTATGAATTAGTTCCTGCCTGACGTTCCAACAATAACTATTGTGTCTCAAATGGTTCCTGAACAGCTGACAACGGGTTCAAAAGAACATTAGTGGCTCTGCCCTTTGCTGAATTGGTGTAAGAAAGAAAAAAGGCTGTCTCGTTTCACTCACCCCTTCTGCTGGAGCCTTCCCCGGAGAGAACAGCACTTTGACATAACGCTTGTTGATAACCTCCAACTTGTCCACCTGGAGGGGGAGGAGCCACACATCACTCTCAAATCATTGTTGACATTATAACCTCAGCCCGGGAAGTTATGTTTTTGTTGGTGTTTATCTGTTTGTTTGTGTTCAAAATAACTTAAAAACTTCTACATGGATTTGGATGAAACTTTCAATAATGGTCGGAAATGGGATATGGAATAATTGATTAAATTTAGAGGGTGATCCGGATCACCTTCTGGACCCAGGATTTTTTTAAAAAGGATTCTTTAACACTGCGAGATAGGAGCATTTTCGGCATTTGTGTCTATATAACTCTATTAAAATTGTCAAAGCAACCTGGACAACATGGTCTTCGGTGGCCAGAGCTCGTGAAAGAGGTTGAGACATTCCGACTAGATATAGTCAGACTCACCTCGACCCACAATTTGTGCTCTGGGACCAAATACCTTGAGAGGGGCTGGACCTTGTTCTACTCTGGAGTTGCTGCAGGGCTTGGTGCCTCTGTGTTGGAGTCAATAACAGAGGGTTATTTCCCCACGCCTTCTGGCCGGGAAAAGGTTCCTGAGTGTTGTTTGAACCCGTCTAGTGTGATGTTGCTGGACTTCTGTGAGAACCACAGTTTGTCCATATCAAACACCTTGCTGGCTTAGGTCACAGGTCGATGATCAACTTTGTAGTCGTATAATCAGGCGTGTGTCCGCTTGTTGTGGACACGCGGGTGAAGAGAGGGGCTGAGCTGTCAACTGAACCCACCTGGTGATGGGTTGGATTAGATGATGGGGGAGGATGCTGAAAAGACCTTGTAGACCCAAAAGTGTAGTGAGGTTGTGCTGGGAACGTCTGGCAGAGTCTCCCGTTCCTCGAGTTTTCAACGCTCATCTCCGGCAGAGCTTTGCCTGCATCCCGGAGGAGGACCGCAATATTGAATCCAAATGGGCTGTATTGTGCCTCCATTGCTGAGGCAGCCAGTCGTAGTTGCAGCCGCAAGGTGGTCGGTGCCAGTCATGGCAGAAAAATCCGAACCCGATGGTGGATACCGGGGATCAGGGCTGCCGTCAAGCTGAAGAAGGAGTCCTGTCAAGCATTGATGGCTTGCGGAACTCCCAAAGCAGAGTTCCGCAGGCCAAGCGACACACGGCTTTGGCGGTGTTCGAGGCAAAAACTGTGGGGAGGAGTTTTGTGAGGCTATGGAGCATGACTTTCAGTCGGCCTTATAGAGGTTCTGGCAAACTGTTCGACACCTCAGAAAGGGGAAGCGGCCCTGTTAGGAAAATGTATCTACATGCTATCATTTATTTGCTTCTATACACATTATTTCGCTAATGTAATCATTGGTTCTCTGTTCTTAGGAAAAGTCTTATGGCTTTTGCTGTCATGGTGTTTATCTATGTGTGTGCTTGGTAATTAAATTATGCAGCAGCACAGGAAAGGGTCAGGGGCACCTTGGGGCTAGCTTGACCTTTGATAGCGTTTGAGACATCCTGTTCCAATGATGAGTACAATGTCTTCCGGTTGATGAAAGTTTGTTTTGAAGACATTGCAGCTTGAATGAAGCCCCCTCCCTTTGAGTGCTGCAATGTGTTAATATGTAACTATGGAACCCCCAAAGAAGAGGACGGCAGAATTTCTTCAGAGCGGCTGGAGAATGTAACTGAGTTCATTTCTGTCCATTCTCCTCATGAGTAAAAAAACCCTTACCTGTTGTCTCCTTTCTTGTTTGTTCACTGTATACAGAATGTTTTAGGTTGCTTGAACCTGACAGGTCCCCAATTTACACAGTTTACAGTGCGGATGGGGGCTTGCTGACCTCGACTGGGGATCTAGTCGGTCAATGGAAGGAACACTTTGAGGTCCTTCTCAATCCCACTGACATACCATCTGTAGAGGAAGCAAAGTCTGAGGATACGTACGTGGACAGTTCTATCACCGTGGCTGAGGTATTTGGGGTAGTTAAAACACTCCCCACTGGCAAGGCTCCGACGAGTTTCGCCCTGATTTTCTCAAGGCTCCGGATGTTGGGGGACTGTCTTGGTTGACACGCCTCTTCAACATTGCATGGAAGTACCTCTGGACTGGCAGACCGGGGGTGGTGGTTCCCATTTTTAAAAAGGGTGTCCGGAGGGTGTGTTCCAACTATAGGGGGATCACACTCCTTAGCCTCCCTGGGAAAGTCTACTTAAAAATGCTGGAGAGAAGGGTACGACCGTTACAGGATTACAGGATCGGTTACAGGAGTTGCAATGTGGTTTCCTTCTCGGTTACGAAACACTGGACCAGCTCTCCACCCTTGCAACGGTACTGGAGGGTATGTGGGAGTTTGCCCAACCGGTCTACATGTGCTTTGTAGACTTGGAAAAGGCATTCGACCGTGCCCCTCCTGGTGTCCTGTGGAGGGTGCTCCGGGAGTACGGGATTGGTGGTCCACTACTACGCCCCATTCGGTCCTTGTACAATCGAAGCAGGAGCCTGGTTCGCATTGCCAGCAGTAAGTCGAGCTTGTTTCCGGTGAATGTTGGCCTCCGCCAAGGCTGCCCTTTGTCACCGATTCTGTTCATAATCTTCATGGACAGAATTTCTAGGCACAGCCAAGGCATTGAGGGAGTCCAGCTTGGTGACCTTAGGATCTCGTCTCTGCTATTGTAACCTTCAGCGTTTACTGGAGCGGTTTGCAGCTAGGCGTGAAGCTTCTGGGATGAGACTCAGCACCCCATAATTCTCAGTCGGAAACAGGTGGATTGTACCCTCCGGGTTGGGAATGAGGTCTTGCCTCAGGTGGAGGAGCTCAAGTATCTCGGGGTCTTTTTCACGAGTGAGGGACGGTTGGAGCGTGAGATCGACAGACGGATCGATGCAGCGTCAGCAGTAATGCGGTCGCTGTACCGGACCGACGTGGTGAAGAGAGAGCTGAGCCGGAAGGCAAAGCTCTCTCTTTACCGATCGATCTACGTTCCCACCCTCACCTATGGTCGTAATTTATGGGTCATAACCAAAAGAACGAGATTGCGGATACAAGCGGCGGAAATGAGTTTTCTCCGTACGGTGGCTGGACTCACCCTAAGAGATAGGGGATCAGAGTAGAGCCGCTGATCCTTTACATCGAGAGGAGCCAGTTGAGGTGGCTCGGGCATTTAGTCGAGATGCCTCCCGGGCACCTCCCTGGTAAAGTGTTCCGGGCATGCCCAGCTGGGAGAAGGCCCCGGGGTAGACCTAGGACACGCTGGAGGGACAATGTCTCACAGCTGGCCTGGGAACACCTTGGTCTCCTCCCAGTGGAGCTGGAAGAGGTCGCCGGAGACCGGGAAGTCTGGACTTCCCTACTGAAACTGCTGCCCCTGCGACCCCGACTGGATAACCGGAGGAAAATTGAATGGAAAATTGTCAGAGCACTCTGGAAAAATGCAGAACAGGGTTCCAACAGGTTCTACAAAATATCAAAGACTAATTCAGATAATAAAATAATTCTGTATACTAAGATACATAATATGAAAAAATAGAGGACCTTTGAAATTAGAAAACATAGGATTATAATTTTGGTGTCAATCACAAATTTGGGGGCAACAGTGGCACTTGGTGAAGGTCTGCGCTGTGAGAGTGCTTTTGTAGTTGCTGTTAGACTGATTTGGGCCTCACCACTCCTTTGGAGAGGAAGTTGTTCACAAAATCCTTCCATGTGACTTCTCGGCCTCCATCTCTGAAAAGGAAGTAGTAAGTGACAGCAGTCCAGAAGGCAACTCCACTCAGGAAGTACATCCGGAACTCCTTCTCATCCCAGGGAATATCTCCCTGGAAGGAAAGTACAGTTTAAAACTTGTACCACTATCTTTTCTTATCTATTTACTTTATTACAAGATGATCATAAAAATTCTGGGATGATTACCATTTATTTACTCTATTACAGGATAACATTGGAGCATCAGGTCAACAAGCAGAATAACTTCCTGTTTTTTTGAAAGAGGTTAAAAAAAAAACTCAAAAATGTGGCCAAGAGACAAAATCAGCGAAGCTACCAGTAATCCACTATTACTTCTTTAGAGAGGTCTTCAGTTTCAAATAACTGGCTGAACAAGATCATGATTTTATGTTCTGTCAATCAAGGGTTACATGACATTGCTGTATTACAAACTTTTCAGGTGGTGGCACTCTTTCACACTGACCTTCTGTAAGCGGCTCTGCCAGTGTGAATCCTTTCGTCCTCCTCGTTTTCCTCCTCCCCCACCACTTCCTGCCCCTTCTCCCCCAGTTCCTTCTCCTTCGGACGTTCCTGTCACTCTAGGAGCGTCAGCAGCTTTGGCGTCTGTCAACACAAAAATGTGCACATGACAAACTTTCCCACTTAGATTAACATTTAAAATACACTTTTTGCTTGGAGTCAGTGTTACCCGTTTTAATAACAGCATATTTGACACACTTCAAAGTGCCACGTTTGTGTGATTCTGACATCAAACGTGCTACAAGGCCACTAGCATTGTTAGCTTAGCTAGGGGTTAGTTTAGCTTGGGAGTTATCTTAGTTAGTTGTACAGCATTGTGTCCCCTTAGTGAAGTGATGTCATCAGATTGACAGTTTTATGCTTCCTGACTTGGCATCAAGTCAGTCAAGTGTCACCTTTGGCTTTAGATTGGCTCTCTTTGGAGTTTTTCTGACTGTCTGGAAAATACTTCTCAAATCCTGCAAAGAAACACACACATATGTCAATCGATTTTTTTTTTTTTTTTTTAGAAAATATGAAATAAAAAGAGAACAAAAGAAAAATACCTTTGGGTGGTTTGGAGGTTAGACTCCTGCATGCCACCAGCAGTTCACTCAGCAGGCTCCGCCCACTTGCCACCTGTTTTATCACCTGCCAGACAAAAAGTCACAGCTTTTCGGCACCTTTCCATTTTCAGCTGACAGAAAGGATCAATGAAGTGCGATGATATTGCATTCATTACCACTGAATGCAATATATATATGTACAGTATGTTTGACTGTAGGAAACAGGTTAAATCGGTGTTTAGGCTGAACGGGTGTAGAGGGGCGTGGTTACATGGGTGTGCGTGCTTAGGTACACGTAAGCCATAAGTGGCGTCCACCTTGATGGTGCGGGAGAAGGAGGACAGAGAAAAGGCTGGAATGCCGTATTTTTTGTGGACTGTTTTAGACACATTTTGTTACACGTTTTTCTATTTACCTTCTCACCTTACATGCAAAGTATCTGTTGTCCCAGTTGGTCTCATCATTGTCAAGGCTTATAATAAATAAATCCACCACAACCCGGTCAGTGTCTGTAGCGGTGCGTCATCAAGACAGCCCAACCTTATGAACAGCAAAGATACCAGCAGGCCGCAATACTGACAGATGCATCACTAGACAATTTGGGTGAACTTTTGTTTGTGGTCAATGCCAGGATGAATTGCGTGATCAAAGTAGACAAGCTTTCCAACAAGAAGGTCTCCAAAATCTCAGTTTGTGTCATAAAGTCTCAAATGAAACATGTTGAACTGCTCTCCTATTAGCATCACACTAATTAAACAGAAGTAGTCACTTTCACATTAACCAAGTGTAAACTAAATTGTAAAAAAAAGTCTTCCTTCAAAGTGATGTTAGTTCTCCTGTTTTTGGTGCAAATAGTATCAAAATAACAAACTCAAGAGCTTAAGACTGGCATGACCAGCAAAACCTTATTATCGTTTTATATCATGTATGTGTTGACACCGCTCACGATGTCATGTTTACGTTGACGTATAGATTGAGTATTGTTTGAATTTGACCAAGTAGTCCATTTCGAGCGCACCAATAAAGAACACTGAAGGGTCAGAGATCGGGCTCGTTTATGGGGTTGTTTGCTAGGATAGCAGTTAGCCAGACGTCCACCTACCAGCCTGCCAGTGGAGAAGGAAGGCGCTAGAAGAAGCCGCAAAGAATTAATGCAGCCCGCCGATAGCCGCAGGTAGCGGTGAGCCATGGTCACACTGACCGACGAAGCAGGGACGGCGACTTTAAAAACACCCCAGGTTCAACATCGATGTTACACGTTCACTCTACTGCCCCATGTTTACTGGAAGAGATTGCTTCTTCTTCGTTTACGTGTTCGTCTTCTTCGTGGGAAGAAAGTTCACCCAGGAGCAGCGCCCTCTCGCGGCAACCAACAGACGTCATGTATTTGCGTTACAGTACGAAACGTTCATCCCTGTCCTCCAGCTATGATGAACTACACTTCCCACAATTCACCTATATTCAGTAACGCTAACTAGAGTCCAGGCTGAAGTGAAGGCTGAAGTGACCAGAATTGTCAAATTAAACTGCCTAAATAAAGGCGGTTAAAAATAATCCTGACTATATGTGCCGCGTGGGGATTAGCAACGTGAAAATGTCAAACTTGACCCTTAAAAGAACTATTGGGAACGCCGCCCCCGGAGCTGATCAGTCTGCAGCCATTGCATGCCGGGTAGCCGAGGCTGTTTGCGGGTTGTGTGGAATAATGAAACGGCTGACCGCTGCCTACATGCCTCTGCGGTGAACGAACAGGTTCAGCGGCCGCCGGTGTTTGATCGAAGCTATGAGGTAATGTATCTATGCTAACCCTGCTAACCAGGAATTAACTCGATTTGTTTCTTCTTGTTGTTGCTGTGCACTGGGGGAGGCTGATGCTAACATGCTAAGATGTCAACTATGTAGCCTCTTCAGCGAACATGAATTTTCACTTTTTTGGGTTGCATTGTTGACATTTCTATATGCTGCTACTTCAGCGATAACTGGTGGTTTGTAATCTAGAGTGACACGCTGCAGTTAGCTGCTGCCAGTGGCTAGCAGGAGGCAGACAACTGTCAGATGTGACGTAATCGTTTAATGTAAGATGTGACGTATGCTGAAGTGCGTGATGTCATGTTATGTTATATTATGTTGCTACAGCTTGTGTGACCAATCTTCCTTCAAATTGTTTTCAGTGTTTACCTTTATACAAGGACATGCATGCATCAGCACATGTCCAAACTGTTCATCCTGCCGAGAAGACAACGTCCTTGACAAAAGGTCAAAACTGACAGGAGTTAGCTGGTTCTGGGCAGAATTTAGATAACTTTTGATCTGGTTGATTGCCGAGTCAGCGGCGGGAATTATATGATATGATAGGCTGTGATGTGTCTAAGCAGGAAGTGTGTTGTTTTTTTATGTGTAGGAGTGCCACTCTCTGTCAAAACAATCTGGCGTTTGGACCATGTTGTGTTGGTTCACCAGGAGGTGCTTCCTGAGCCCAGTCGCCGCTGCATCCCAAGCCATGTATGCCACCGGCTTCTACAGCACTGCAGGAGGAGGGGGCGGAGTCAAGGCAGGAAAAAGGGGAGGGCTCACTGTGCTTGAGGCACCTACCCCACACCTTCACCAGCACCGAGCGCCACTGCCCCTCCCTGCATACCCCCTGTACCAGGGCAGACCTGGCGACCACCAGGGAACACATTTACACCACCATTACCACCCACAGCCTGCCACCATGGCCCTGCCCCCAATGCCCTCCCATTGCCAACACCATACCCACTTTCTCAGTGGAGGCGTTCCAGCTGGTAGGTCAGGCAGCAAGAAGAAGTCATGGAACTTTATCCACGAGAAGATGAGCTACGACACCTTTTTCACTATGAAACGTCTGATTGAGCGCTCACAGCGACCCGACGAGGTTCTTCGCTGGCTCACGCAAAACCCAGCCAAGATCTCCCACAACCACTACCCAATTGCGCTACACAAGATTGCTCAGCTGCTGCAGGCTGCGCCACCGCTGCCTGTGGACAGTGGCGCTGCTGCAACAAAATGTGGTCGCCACGTCCTGGAGCATCAGGACTTTTTGTTGCTCTGCGACGCCATCATCAACGACTGCTCCAAGTTTGACAACTTCAGCATTGTCAACTGCCTCTATGCTGTGGCGGCGCTCGGTAAGTCCAGTACTTAGCTATAGGCAGACCTAACACCATCACAATCAGATGGTACACACACATTGAGTCCAAAAATGGGAGTCAAACTGTTTGTCTGTGTGCGTGTGTGTACGTCCCTGTTAGGGCTCCGCAGCGATTCTCAAGTGGTTCAGGTTCTGGAGGTTGAATCTCAGTCCAGACTGAGCCAGTTTAACCAGAAGGACGTGTCCATGGTGTTCAGCTCTAGCATGAAGCTGCATCCGGGCAGCCAGCACCCTCTCACCGAGGCCTGCCTGCTCGGCCTGGAGAAGAATCTGGAGCGAGAGCACCACCCACAGACGCTCTTCCTGCTGCTCTCCTACTACCGCCTCAAGTGGCGCTCGCTGCAGCCGCAGGGAGCCACGGCCGACGATACCAACACAACCCCTAATCCCGAACAGCTGCTAGCTAACAGGTGGCAGCTTGCTGATCAGTTAACTGATGACATCATCATCCGTGTGCGCTAACTTACTGCTGGCATGTCTCAACTGAATCAAAACATTACTTAGATATTTTCATTTTGAAATACTCATTCTCTTTTCAGAAAGATCCTGCGTCTAGTCAAACACACTCTAGCCAGCGTCAGTGGAGTTCGTGACCAGGAGATGTCGCTGTTGGATGAGATGTTGGCAGCATGTGCCAAAGAGGCCAGCAACAAGAGTCTGGAATTCATCTTCAGCTCTCACCTTTTCTACCAGAACCGACAGGAGAGGTTCATCCGGAGCTTGGCAGGTCAGCTAGCTTAGCATTGCTGAAGGCTAGCATAGCACCGCTAAGGTTCATGTGATGTTATGTGTGTTTTTTGTAGAGGAGCTGCCAAAAAAGGAGGAGAGCATCAGCGCATACACGATGGCACTGATTGCCAAATACATTGCACGGCACCGTCTGAGAGAGACGCAGTTGCTAGACACCATTGCAAACTTCCTGGTCAAGAGGGCGGAGTATTTGGACAGCAAGGTGAGGTCGGGTGTGTGTGTCTGGGCCCTCTGACCTCGATGTGATGTCACATTGTTTGTGTGGGCAGGTGATCCAGAAGCTGGTCTTCCCATTTAGCAGGATGAGTTATCGTCCATCCAATGAGGACAAGTTCTTCTCTCGATTGGAGGAAGTGGTGCAATTGAAAGCGCTTAGCTCGCCTCTTGCCACCGTCAACATTCTCATGTCCCTCTTCCAACTGGGACATTTCCCGAGCCTTGTCCTGCACCGTGTCTTCTCCCCCGCCTTCATTAGCAATGTCACCAGTCAGTACCGCTCAGTGCATGACTGCGCCTGGTGATGATATGACTCTCACAATGTCTTCCTCCACCCTCATCCCCCCCACACAGACAGTCCCTACGCCCTCATCGTTCGCCGCTACCTGTCTTTATTGGATGCTGCTGTAGAACTGGAGTATCACGACTATGCCGGACCACGACTACACCACTCTCACAAGGTGCTCATGTTTGACCATGCCCTTACTGCAGACGAAGTGAATCGCAAGTACAGGTAACACACGCAAGCTCACATGTACGCTCACACGCACAGTCCTGATTGCTTGGTTTACTTTCAGTTATAAAGGTCTGGTGGCGGAGGCTCTCAGACAGCTGCTTGGACAGCATCACTACAAGCAGGACCAAGTACTGCCTCCTGGATACTACACAGGTACGCAGCAATAACACATCCAGGTATACACGTTCTACACCAGGTTTTACACAGTTGGTGTTTAGCACAAGTACACAGGCTGTCCTTTTTTTTCAGACTTTGTGTTATGGGTGGACTCCTCCGGGCGGGTTCTACCGATCCAGTCAAGTGCACCTTTGGCTCTGGGATCCACTCATGCAGCCTGTGGGTGTTCCAAGCGTGGTCCCCAGGTTCCGGACCACATCCACAAGTTCTCTTCCACTGCACAGCCAGAGGAATGTGGTCAGAAGCCACTGGAGATTGTCAAAACGACCGGTGGCTCTAAAGAACCTTTTCAGTCTCAGCACACTTATAGCACAGGCGGGGCCACGGACCCTTCTGAGCCCTGTTGTCTCGGGGGCGGCAGTGTGCCCTCAGACTATGATCCTTACTGTGTGCCTGTAGTGGAGTACTACTCTGGTGTGACCAAGGAGCACTCACTGGAGAGCCAGGACAGTTCCACACTCAGCAGCCCCCCCTCTGATGGGCCACCTCCACCGGCGGCCACAGGTGATGCAGTTCCAAACTCTATCTTCCAATTTTCCATTGGGAAAATCTTGGAGGATGAGGCAGGCCTGAGGCCCCCTGGTGATCCGGGGGAAGAATTCTGTGTGGAGGCGAAGCGCAACGACGGGTCAAAGGTAGACAGAGGGTGTCCGTCACCGGTACAACTTAGCCTAACAGACCTGCCCAAACCCAACAAGGCAGAAGAGAAGCACGTAAGAAGGTAGGTTTGCCCAATCCTGCCTGCTCTCTGAGGTCACAGTTAACACCAGATAATTCACCGCAGGCTCGTGGTCTCCGTCAACGACAAGTGGCACTACTGCCACAACTCGGATGTCTTGGTCGGGTCCCGTGCCATGAGGGATCGCCACCTGAAGATGCTGGGATACATCATCTTGCAGGTCCTACCGTGTGTCATGTCACTGCCACATGATGCTATTGGCACTGCCTAGGTAGGCTAACATGTCCTGTGATGTGTTTTAGCTACCCTATCATGAGCTCGAGAAGCTTAACGGCATCGAGGAGGTGAAGACATACCTGCACGGCAAATTGCAAAACATCCCACGATGACACTGTGTGTGTCAAGTGTATTTCTGTGATTAATGTCGGTGTGCATGGTTAACATTTTAGGATGTTTTAGAACGGGATGATGATTACGTTGCTTTTTTTCTCCAATGACATGAACGTTAAGCCGGTAATTTTCAGGTTAACATTCAAATTTTATAAAACTAAGTCATGTCGACAGAGTCTTGTGCGTGTGTGTGAAGATGAGGTAAGAGTATTTATCAGGTGATGGAAGAATTGTTTTTATTCAATAAATCAAACTGTTCTAACGTGGGAGATAAACTTTATTTGTCAGGATGAGGAAAAAGTGCATTTATTTCTTAGTCATGTTTTCAGACAAGCCCTATCCACCCGTCTGATAAAAAAAAAATCCAAAATGCTCCCTTAAGCTCCACCCCTAATGCTTGTCACACAAGGAGGCGTGGCCAGCACAGCCTGTCCTCTCCAAAGAGGCGGGGCTAGTCTGACTCTGAGTAACTGGATTCCTCTGAAGATGTCTGATCTTCATCTTCATCATCCTCATCATTCTGAGAAGAAACAGTTGACATTGTGTACTTAATTCGGATTAGATGTAATACAAAAATAGTGTAATTATCCTTACGATCACCTCGTCATCGTCGCTGTCACTACTTCCTGATGTCTCCTCATCGTCCTCGTCATCAGAGTCCGACGAGTCGCTCTTTTCATCGTCTGAGTCGGACATGTCTTGCTGAAGGACGATCAATCCGTGAGCTCCACACCAAAAACAACAATCCAAGGTTGGTGTGTTACCTTTGCTCGGTACGCCATCGCTCGTTTGCCTACGCCCACTCCAAGGGGCGGGACTTTGGAGCTCACCGCCTTACCCTTAGCTGTCACATGTACTTTTGTTCCACGACTGCTGCTGACTTTTGATGTGCTGCGACGTTTCTGAAAGGCGACACATGATGAGGAAAAACATTTTTGACCACTAAACATAGTCACGTGACTCACCGAGGAGGAGAACTCTTTGTAGGCATCCTGATCCTGCGGAGACAGAGACTAACAAGAAGAAAGACTCATCAGATGGGCAGGGCTAAGCGATAAACCTAGCATCCCCCAGAAGAGGGGCAGGTACCTTAAGCCACGCCTGCAGCTCCACCTTGTACTCGCCCTGCTGCTCGTCCACATGCTTCTTGTACTTGTCCTTCTGGCCCACCGTCAATTTATGCCAACGCTTGCCGATCTCCACCATTCGCTCCTTCAGGCTGAAGTGGTTCAGCTCGCCATTGGTCAACAGCTCCTGTGAGAACATCTGATAGCCGCTCCTATTTGATGACACGCCCAGTGGGCGAGGTTTATCACTTTTCAAGCAAGTAATGACTTGTCTCATCTACAGCTGCTAGATTGACGGGGCAACCATGGCAGAAAAGATCAAACCTGATGAGTCACGTATGAATCATCAACCTGTTTTGGTTTCTCAATTCCTGTCCACTTACACTGGAGGCTTCTTTGGCTCGCCATCAAATTTGGGCTTCTTCTGGCTTGGTACCACCGGCGGCATCCTCCTCTCAAACAGCTCCCTCTGCAGGACAAGGATGACAGACACCACGTTAATGACATCTTACGTTGCTATGGAGACTACACTGACTGAGGGAACCTCATAGCGCTTCTGGTCTTCGGCCGCTTTCTTGATCCACTGAATTTTCTCCTTCTTTTCCATGGACTTCCAGGCAGCCTCCATGGCCGCTTGAGCTTTCCTGCGGTCGCTCTGTGCAATTAAACAAAGGCTTTTATCTGAAGCAAAATCTAATTTGCAACGTCTGATTTTGAAACAAAGCTACAGGGGACGCACTCTGCATTTAGACAGGAAGTCGGCAGTCACGCTGTGCTGCCACATCTCTTCCGCTGTTTTGGGCGTCTCGGGAAGTTTGGCCATCTTCTTGGTGTCTCGACGCTCATTGGCTCCTGGGGAGACCCACAGCTGTGGCTCCTCCTCCTGATCCACCATATTTGAATATAAACAATCACATTTAGAACCCTAATTTTGTACCTTCAACACCACTGTTGTGGTCCAACAGTCTTGTAATTGGAGAAGAACCAGAACCCACCCTGCCAGGAATGAGA
Source organism: Oostethus manadensis (assembly GCA_024372805.1). Classification (NCBI taxonomy): domain Eukaryota; kingdom Metazoa; phylum Chordata; class Actinopteri; order Syngnathiformes; family Syngnathidae; genus Oostethus; species Oostethus manadensis. Next base: position 2,986,067 of record QODF01000022.1, on the reverse strand, counting down.
GTCTACACAACAAGTATTACATAAACCATCTAATCTGGACCCCGGGTGACATGATCTACATGATCTAATTTGGACTCTGTCTAGCACAGACCCCAATCTTTTATAGAGTATGTCAAAAGTAGGGTTACAGTTCACACTTAGAAATCTGTATGTATATCTGACACACAGTACCACACAAATTCTGAACTCCATCGATTTCAGTGAATGCATAGAATAAAGGTTTAGCATTATTTTGTGTAATTTAGATCTAAAATGTGATTAAGGTGAAACATAATGAAGAAACTGTAACCCTACTTTTTGCCCCACCTTGTATTGGACGGCCATTTAATGGATGCATTTGAGGTCCTAAAGAAGAAAGGTTCTGTGTATAAAGGATGAAAAGAAATTAAATGTTTGGACCTTCATGGGCGGTGACTTGGCTCTGTGCGGACTGGAGACCACGCCCACCTGCCCCCTTCCTCCACCCAGCTTCTCCTCAGTCAGTACACGGTCTCGTTCTTCTTCTGGAAGGCTCTAGAAGACCATGGCATCTTCAGCATGATTGACTGTGGGCGGGGTTACTTTTCAAAAGGGATGGACACTTACCTCCAGAAATCTCTGCAAGTCCACATCGTACTGCTTTTTCTTCTAAAGAGACGCACACAAACAGTACGTAAACAACAACACCACCACCATCAGGCTCCAAGAGGAAACGGAGAGTACAAACCTGCTCACAGCGTTTTTGAAACATGTCCTTCTCTTTCTGTGTCATCATCTTCCAGCGTTTGCTGCACAGAACCATGCGCTCTGTGCTCGGAACATCCTTCATGTTGACCATCAGCTCAGCGCAGTACAGAGAGTATCCATTCCTGCAAGAAACATCATTAGTGGATCGCTACGCCACCGCAGCTCAAGCCATGTCGCTCACGGTGGCGGTTTAGTCGGTCTTCCATCAAACTTGTCCTTCAGCTGTCTTTCTGCTTTTGTGAGGACGGAGCGCACGTGATCGTCTGAGGTGACATCTGGATGAGCTTCATGATACGCTCGCATGTTGCCCTTTAGACACACACATGTATTGTCAGGCGGTGTGTGTTGTGTAGTTGATATGTGTGTGTCTTACCTCATAGTCCTTCTGGAGCTCCAAAGCTTTGCTGATCCACTTGAGTCTTTTCTTGTCAGACAACTGGGACCACTGTCTCCTCAACACATCCTTCATCTCCTTCTGAGTCACCTACGGCAATCATTATTGCAACAATCATTATCATTGTTATTATCATCTTTGTCATTACCATGTGTGAACACACCCACCTCCGGGTGGAGCTTCATGTAGGTCTTCTTCTCATGGTTGTGCCAAAGCTGCTGAGGAGTTTTGGGTTTCTCAGGGAGGTCTGACTTCTTGCTCTCCTCCATCAGCTCAGGATGGTCGTGTCTGCAAGACCCACAGAACAATTCACTGTCACGTTCCTTCTTCACATTCATTCGGTGTCTTACTTGAATCGAGCCATGTTCTTCTCAAATTCCTCTTTCTCACACTGGAATTCTGTGACATACTTTTGCTACAACAACAAAACAAAAGTGTATGGTTTTATGGGTTTGCATTATGTCAGAAATTGTTTTGAAGCCTCACCTTCTTCTTGTCCGGCAGCTCTTTGTACTTCTTGGACAAGATTTTAGTCAAGTCCAGGTTGCTCATTTCAGGGTGAATCTTGGCATATTTGGCCCGTTTCTCCATAAAGAACCTGAAGTAGGGAGTCAGCGGCTTCTTTGGAAAATCAGGATGTGTCTGTTTGGCCGCAAAGATAACAGAGTTACCATACTAACGCCAGGGTACTCTCCTAGACTGCTGGCGACGCTAGCAAGCACAGAAGATGCTCACCTTCAGTTTCTTGCCCTTGTAAGGATATTTCACAAACTCGATGGCATCCATAATGAGCTCTGTCATGGTTCTGTACTTGCGTACCTGACAAATGCAGTTTCAGTCTCAAATGTTACCTTTTGATGACATCCACAACGAGTAATGTCCCCCCACCTCGGATGAAACCTTGTTCCACTTCTGCCGACACATTTCTCCCGTGAAGCTTCCGAATCCCACTTTGTCCCAGTCAAAGTGGGACTCTGTCGTTTTGTACTTCATCGCGTCTCCGTCTGGAAGAAGACTGCGAATCCTCTCCAACAACGTCAGACAATCCTCCTGACGCCACTCGTCTACACACATCATGATGATCATTTCCTCGCCTTCATCATCATCATCATCATGTATACATTACCTGTCACAATCTTGAGTCTGCCGCTCTGAGGCGCAGAGATGCCGCCGCCATTCATCATGCAGCTCGAGCTTACTCCGCCCCTTGCAAGTCCTCTCTCACACGTGCTGTATGTAATTACGCGTTAGGAAAGTTGGGTTAGCGTCTAAATAAAAGCATGTATTTCATCACTTATACTGAATAAAATGTCCCATTCTAACAAATGCATTATATACGTACAAGTAAACATTCATTCATTCATTTTCTGTACCGCTTATCCTCATTAGGGTCACGGGGATGCTGGAGCCTATCCCAGCAGACTTTGGGCGAGAGGCGGGGTACACCCTGGACTAGTCGCCAGTCAATCGCAGGGCACATATAGACAAACAACCATTCACACTCACATTTACACTCTAATGGACAATTTTGGAATCGCCAATTAACCTAACATGCATGTTTTTGGAATGTGGGAGGAAACCGGAGTACCCGGAGAAAACCCACACACGCACGGGGAGAACATGCAAACCCCACACAGAGATGCCCAAAGGAGATTTGAACCCAGGTCTTCCAGATCTCCTGACTGTGTGGCCAATGTGCTACCCACTCATCCACCGTGCGGTACAAGTAAACACATTCTGCGTATAGCATGCATATAGTAGTCCAAATATCATATACAAGCATTTTGTGTAAGTAAACCCATGTGTAGAATGATATGCTAAAATATCCAAGTTTTAATGCGCTAAAAACGTGACTAGATGGTGCACGATTACGCGTTGACTGCCCGGTAATGGCGCCTGTTCTCCGGCAGGAGTCAGCATGCAGCTTCCGCTAGCTCACAAACACCTGAGCCGCTTCAATGTTTTATTCCTATTCTTCAATCGTTCAAATAAGATAAGAAGTCCATTAAGTGGATTTGAGCTTTGAACGGGTCACGTGTGGTACAACCGAGGACGATTGTGCAAAATAACGGGTTTTATTCAATTAGCAACAAAAGTGGTTTAGGCACAAATGCACGCAAAGACAAGTTATGTTGTTGAAAGCACCGCTGGTTTGGGGTTTTCTGCTGGTTTCGATGGTAATCGTATGCGTGCGGGTGGCGTGACTTCGCTGTAGCCCATAAGCCTCCACTGCGAGGCCGCCATGAAGCCCGACAGCACGGCGGCAGCGACGAGGCCATAAACAGTCAAATGTGTTCAAAAAAGTCCGTTTCGACTCACCCTGTGGTTCTGATGCCCGGTCCGCACACTCCTGCACACTCCACGTCCGTTTGGGGGCTGTGCTCATAGAAAAAGTGTATTTTCTTTGTCCCCGAAGCCCCGGGGAGTCAAGTCGAAAGAGATCCGACAAAAGGAGCGCCTGGTCCGGTATGAAACTCCGCCCAGCGCCGCAGGGGGAGGACCTCCGCGGCCAAACATGAGCACAAAGGCGGAGGAAAGCAGCACGCTCGGCGGCTACGACACAAGTCAGGCAGGCGCTACAATCACCTTTTTTAGTTTTTATTCTGTCATTTCAACAAGAACCCCAAATGGTCGACCTCGGCTTCACACCGACCAAACTACAGCCGCCTGACAAGACTACTTGTGCCCGGGAACGAACCACGACCAGCGGCCGGTGTGATGAAAGAGGTCGGCCGGTGGCTCCAGGTGGACCCGAAAAGAAGGTCGCAGAGCCGGCCTTCATGAGGACCTGCCCTCGGCGTGCGATCCGCCGATGAGGCAGCCCGCATCCCAGTGACATCTACCCGTTTTGGAGACGGCTCCTGCTGGTCCCCACCTACCGGCTCACTGGTCAGCAGAGGCAGAACCGCCAAGTGCCGGTGTCAAGTTTAAAATGAGCGAAAGCCACAAGAGTTACACAATTAAACACTAAATTCTAACGCTCTGCTGTACTGCCTCCGCAGCGCCGCCTGCTGGCATGGAGAATCAAACAACGAATTTATTCTGGCTCTGGGGGGGGGGGAACCACCACCACCGTTTAAACTGTGTTCTTCAACCTCGCCATGTTATTATACGTGCTACACAAGACAAGTGTCAATTCAAACGCCATGATTTTCGCAGGGCTCCAACGAGGTGACCAGCAGGGGGCGCCCACTCACAACCACCAAAGAAGACACCGCTCGAGCCGGAAGTGTAGGAGGACAGAGCAGCAGATTAGCTTGATTAGCCTGAAGGCTAATTCATGACATGACGTGTACAAGCTGAACAGTAAGTTGTTCCTCCACACGCTAACAGTATTTACAATCTGAATGGTAGTGGAGGGGTGAGGTTGTTACTTCAAACTTTGCCTCACTCCTTGGGCGGCGCAGTTACCGGTTAGCTGGTAGCATATTTTAGCGAACTGTTGACTTTAATGGTCGTTTTGTTTTTAATGCTCCTGTCGTTGACGCTCAGTAGCCCTAGTCTCATGAAACTTCCAGCCCCTGCGGTTGTTCGGTTGGGGTAGGTGTGTTGCTATGGGGACATGTAAAGTTCATAAATCGATTATAGAATCGTTTTTACTTCAAGTAATGTCGCTCCGCCCCCTTGCGCACAGGTGCCTCAGCCGTGTTTGCCTGAGTGGGCGTGGACAATGGCGTTGATCGAGGGCGTGGGTGACGAAGTGACGCTGTTATTTGGGGTGCTGATCTTCTTACTGGTGTTGCTGCTGGCATGGATTTCCACTCGCACCTCAGAACCACTGGACCACCCGTTGAATTCCTCTACGAGTTCCATCCTTTCTCAGAGGACCCCCCACCATGACACGCCCTCCACCTCTGTTAATGAGAGCCACACAGCGGAGACTCGGCCCCCCCCTGTCTCTACAAAAGAAGATAAAGAGGGCAGAGGAGGCAGACACGAGGTGGATGCGAATGATGTGGGAACGAGCGACAGTGACGGAGACTCTCAGAGAAACATGGTGGTTAGACTGAAGTTCCTGAATGACACGGAGAGAACGGCACTGGTCAAACCTCAGGATACCATCGGATATATCAAGCGGTAAGAGATTGCGCTGCCCACTCAGACTAACTTTTTTCTAATTGTCCTCTGACCTCTGCAGGACCTACTTTGCGGGTCAGGAGCAGCAGGTGCGTCTCATATATCAGGGGCAGCTTCTGCAGGATGACACTGTCACACTGGAGGCGCTCCACTTGACTCACAACTGCGTGTTGCACTGTCACATCTCTCAACACACCCAGCGAGCGGCGGTGGGGGCCGGGCCTGCTGACCAAGTGCAGGTGGCTCTCAATGTGGGCAGCCTGATGGTCCCGCTACTGGTCCTCATGCTGTCAGTGCTTTGGTACTGTCAGATTCAGTACCGTCAGTTCTTCACGGCACCTGCCACTGCCTCACTGGTGGGAATCACCATCTTTCTTAGCCTGGTGGCCTTTGGCGTTTATCGCCGCTAAATGCTCCTTTGATTGCTCACTGGATTCTATGTACTTTCTGTTTCTGTGGAAAGTCGGTGTGGTCCCAAGGAACAGATCAACATTTTGGTAATTGTGCCTCCCATTTTCTCTGGTTGGTTCTGGTGGATGAAACTGGTCAGACTGGCTGAGTGTGGCCGACGGATGTATGGATGTTTGTCCACTTTTAATGATATTAAAGCATTTATTTATCTTCACTTATCATGTGACTGCTTCATAAACACACCAGAGTGTATGTGTACACTCTTATCAACATCTGGCGGCGTTATCAGCTCTGAAATGAAAATAACAAAGTGTCAACACAAAAATCAGCGTCCCGTCGCAATGATGTTATCCTACTTGAAGCATCGTGATGAGTTCAGGAACTTCCACTCCCACGGTTTCTAGCAGCATGATGGTTTCTGTCAGAGGGAAGCTGGAGGAAGACTTCTTACTATATTCATCATTCTCCTCATCAACACTGCGTTGAGACATACTGAGCATGCACACAAACATACTCAGCGTTAACGTGTGTCCAGAAGGTGGGGCGTTCAGGGTCTCACCTTTGTCGTACCACTTTGAGCAGGTGTTGCGTGTACATGCTGATCCAGTTGTAAATGAACAGGCGTAGGGCGTTTTTGAAAGGTCGCAGTTCAACCTGGAGCCAGCCATGCAGTAGCTCGTTCTCATTCAGGAGATTGACGTTTGTCATCTGTTTCTCAAGGGAGTTTATCTTCACAAGCAGAGAGTGTGTCAGAGTTGCTCAAACAGGAAGTGCGTCTTGTCTCACCTCTCTTTGAAAGTCTGTCAGGGTCGGCGGGGCCTCATCCACTTCCTCCTCTCCAGGCTCCAGCTTCCTGCCATAGGTCAAGAATTCTTGCATCACCCCCCGCTTGTGGCTTCGCCAGAGAGGTGAGAACCTGTCCAAGCCTGCCCTTAGAAGCTCTGCCTCCTCTCTGACAGCCAGCAGGCGTTGCATCACTTCCTGTTCCAGCGCCCTAAGCTCAGCATTCTCCCGCAGCACGTCCTGAGGGGCAGTGTTCATTGTGTCACTGACCTTTCACCCATCTGTATTCTGACTCACCTGGTGATTGCTATGGCAATTGATAGAGATCCTCGGCAACAAGCTGGCGGCCGAGTATATGTCTTCGATGAAGGACTTCAACTGGTCAGCAAGGTCTGTCTCCAGGGAAGGCTCAAAGACACTTTCTGTTGACTGCAGCTGCAGTGAGACCTGCAACAAGGCACCCCCGCAGCTCTTGTGCCCACACACACACACACATAAACACAGAGTTAGTAAGCCAATCATGCATGCAATTGTCAAGAGTGCTCTCACTTCTGGCTTCATGTTGTCTGTCAGAAAGTGCAGCGAGTGCAGTAGCAGCTGTAAGAGTCCATCCTGGACAAGCTGGTCCACATGGTCCAAGTAGGCAGACCAGGCCTGCGAGGTGTCTTGTTCTGCGTACAGTCTGCGGTTCTCCTGACATCAGCTGACTGTAAGTCTCAGCCTCCGCCTGTGCACGCCTCCCTATCCTCCTCACCTGAGTCAGCCTGAGCAGTTCCTCGCTGTCTTCTCTCAGACGACTGTAGCTTTGCTCTGTAGCTTCGCCCCTCTCTAAAAGGTTGCCAATGCGTTGCAGCAGGGGAAGCTCCACCCACCTCTGAAGGTCAGCTGTAGGTTAAACTCTTGTCTCATGTTGTGAAACTGTTGACGTGTTGAGGTCAACTGACCTGTGTGATGCGAGACATGGCGGCCATGTTGGCACGCGCTTGATTCACTGAGGCAAAGAAAGCTGTGACGCTTTGTCTCTTCTGAGCAATCAGCTGGTGCACACCTGAGTGAACACGCACATAGACACACACACACACACACGTTGCCTGTTGCTAGTCATGTGATGTGTCATGTGACTTGTCACCTTCACTCCTCCATGTGTTGTTGTGTAGCTCTAACAGACTCTGCCTCAGCTCCTGCAGCCGATCCTCAATCAGAGGAAGCTCCACTGACAGAGCTTCACCCACCACCTGACTGACAGCCCCTGTGAGTGTCACAAGAAAACTGTGTGTGTGTGCGTACGTGTGCGCGCATAGACCTGGTTGTAGCATGACACCATGTGACTCAGACACAGGTAACTATTTGTGATGTCAGGTCTGAACTTCAATACTTGAGCAGCTTCGGGGTGGAGCTCCAGATCCTTCTCCCAGCTCACTTGCTTAATGTCGCTGAGCATCGCCTCCAGCTGAACACACACACACACACACACTTATGTAAGGGTCATGTGACATTGTGTGGCATAAATCGTGGCATCTTGACTGACCTTGTCTCTGAAGGGAATTTCCAGCATGCTTCCCTCCTGCTGTTCAATCAGTGGATGTTCCAGAATGGAAGTAGAGTCCATGTCAAGCTGGCAACTCCAGTCGAGTCTGACCAAGTTTCTAAACTTCACAACCAAGGCCGCAATCTTCTGAAACTTTTGCACGACCAGCTCACCCGAGTCCCCACATCTCAACACAAAAACACATACATGACATGAACACAAGGTGTGTGTGTGTGCGCGCGCGCGCGTGTGTGTGTGTTCCCTACAGATATTGGACCGTCTGGAAGTTCAGGAGTACATTGTGAGCCCTCAACAGGAGTTGCTGAGTCCACCTCAGAGTGGCGGCCGGACTGGCCCTGAACTTTGATGACAGTTCTGTCTTCAAACTCTTTCTTTGGACCAGTGCTTCTACCTGGTCAAGTTCTGTCATGACCATGTCCACCAGCCGGACAAGCTGAGGACGCAGCTGCTCCTGGATCAGAGGACGCTCCAATACTGGGCCAAACATGTTTAGTATCTGAAACATTCACCCAGCACCTCAGTTGTGTTTTTGTGTGCGTGTGTGTGTGCATGTGCGCCACACCTTGACTGCAGATAAGGACATGCAGCAATCCTCCAGAGTTCCTCTGAGGATGGACACCAGCCTGGATTCAAGGTCCAGAACGTGGTCCTGGAAGGAGCAAGCCTTCAGTGGGAAGCTCTGTGGAAAATATGACATAAGAAGGAGTTATCAATAAGCGTCAACAGCCAATCAGGAATCCTTTTGGAAGTCAGCTGCTGCCCACCTGATCTGTGGGCTCGCTAGCGTCGTACTGACAGTCAGTCAGAAGGTGAAGCTGTTGCAGGAAGTCCTGGTATACTTCCTCCACGGCTCCGGTCCACATGTTGCCACGACCCCCTGCTAGAACCACCTGCTCCAACTGAAACTGCAAACGGACGCTGTACACTTCCTGTTGGAGGCAGGGGGTGTGTCTAAATATGTATGTGTACAGTATTTGTGTGAGCAAAAGAGAGCGAAACATTGTGCACGTGCCTGGATGCTGAGCAAACGTGTCAGGAAGTCATCCACCTGAGAGAAGACCAGCTGTGAAGGAAACTCCCACCTGCGTGAAATTCCATTCTGTCCACACACACAGAATCATTTTATTCTGCAGCCATTTCCTCCCCTGGACTCCGCCCACTGACTTGTAGTCATGTGCTGCCATGGTAACAAGGTGTTACATTCCATTAAGGTCATGTGTTGAGCACCTGTTTCTCCAGGTGAGTCCTGTACTGATTGTACATGTCCTTGAGACTCTGCAGCGTCAAAATCACCACTCGGATATCATCAAGAACCTGAGCAGGGTCTGCCAGCAGACCCTGCATTACATCCTGACCACGCAGGAACTTCCTGCTCTGGAACAGAACAAGCATTTTCATTAAATCAGTAATTGATTGATTAAGTGAATTGATGAAGTCAGTGATTAGACATTGATAGGGTCTTTAAGTCAATCTTTGTGTCGCTGATTAGATGATTGAGTTGCTAATTGGGTCATTACTTCTTTAGGACAGGTATGAAGTCAGTGAGTGATCTGGTCAGTACCCAGTCTATAAAGAGATTGCAGATTTCCTCCAAGAGCACCACGATCCAGCGGGGTTTACAATGGAAGTGCGAGTTGAGCCACACCTGGGTCACCTTCTCCATGACAGTGGACATTTTGTCTCTCAGCTGTCAATCACACACACTGATTATTTCTGGTTGTGATGTCAAACATCATGTGACCAATGCTGCTACCTGACGATATTGCAGATGCTCTATTTGCTCTAGTTTTTCCTGCAGAGGTTGCAGCTTCTGGGTGGCGTCCTGGGCCTCTAGGAGACCTACGGGGTCAAAGGTTAACATAGCTGACGTCAGCTCATGTTTGGTGGGGGGTTTTTTTTGTTTTTTTTTACCTTTCTGGACATCTTCAGAAATTTGTTTCAAGATGAAGCAGTATGCACCTTCAGCTGACTGGAGGAAGGAGGCCACCTGCTGGGCTTTGCTGCTGCTCATCTGATGATCAACAACAACGTGTCAGTGTGACGTCACCGCGCGTCTAGACCCATAGTCACCTGCTGCTGAATAAGCTGCAAGTTTTTCAGCCTGTTGTTCCAGAAGTGGAACTCCTCTGAAGGTTGCGGTTTGAGTCCATCCAACAGCGGCTGAGACGGGTTCTGCTGCAAGAATTCTGAAACGAGCCCAGCCCACTCAATGATGACTGACTCGCAGGCATGGAGCAGCTTGACGTCACGTGACTTCCTGTCAGAGGAAAAAGAAAAGCATTTTTTTTCAAACCTGGCTGAATTCGGTTATGACGTTTTGGGTTTGTTGTCAGAGAAGGTACGCTACCTCTGCTTGATGTCATGGAGATTTTTGGGAAGTGGAAGAAAAGTCCATCCTTCCTGTCGAGCCTTCATCACCAGAGCTTCGTTCTTCAACCGCTCCATGATGTTCAGCGTCTCCTCGGCCGCACCGGGCGGCCAGTCGCCATTATTTGCCGGGTTGCTAAGCAACGGGCAGACTACCTGCGTAGACAAAAACGTCGATGTTTATCCTGCGGGCGCAGCAGCATGAGAAAGCGGACCTCCTGAGTGAGCGCAGAGATGAAGCTGAGCACGTCTTCCCCGTGGACGTCTTCAATCAGCAACACCTTGGAGAAGTTGTCCACGGTGATGGGCTCCGGCTCTGTTTTAGTCACACACACCACTTTGTCGCGTATTGCTGGGAAATCCAGACTCACGGACATGCTGGACTCTTCGTTGATCCACAGGAAAAGATTCACCGGTTCCCTGTTGTTGAACAACGTGTTTAAGAGGAGCACGTTCTTCTTCACGGTCGCAAACTCTCGCCATTTGTCCTCGTCCACGCGCAAACTTTCTGCAAGCAGACTTCTCACGTAGTCCATGCGCTTGTCGCTCGCTTCCATTTTCGCTCATGCTCTATCGCCGCTTTCTACATGGGCGCACTTGTGCTTGTACTTGGCAAACAACGCGAGAAGTGAGGCGTCACTCTTTGTGACACAGAACTGCGTCATCGGGTACCCGTCGTGACGTAATGACGCGATACCCAAAGTCACCAAGTCTCAAGTGAGTGCAAAAATAGCAATACGAGTACCACTTATCAGAGTTACATACAGAATGTACTGCAGCGCAGTGAGTCTGGATGTTTTGGCGAACAGTGCTCTGTACCGGAGGGGAGGAATTGGTTCAGTTTGCGGGCGGGGTGTGAGCGGTCCGCAGAGATGTTGCCTTCCCTCTTCTTGGCACCGAACCTGTACAGTTCCTCTAAGGAAGGCAGCCTGGTGTTGATGGTTTTCTCTGTGAACCTGATTGTTCATTGCAGTCTGCTCTTGCCCAGTGTGGTAGCAAAGCCAAACCAAACTGTAATGGAGGTGTAGAGAACAGACTGTATGTATGTTTGCTTTGTAGAAGGTTATTAGCAATTCTTCAGGCAGGTTGAAGGCACAGCAGAGATTGTACAACAGACTTGTTGAGACTGCTCATCGCCTGAAGTCTACTATCATCTGCACAGTTTTAAGTGGCTTTAGTTCTAGGTTGTCGTGATCACACCGAGATACCAGATGATCCAACTTGCATATTGAAGGGTTGAGCATATACACACACACACAGGAACAGGACAACAGACATCGTTGGAGCAACAAAGGCCCACGGAATCAACATTTTTCGGCTATCATGAGAAGCAAGACAAGGAGGCATCGAGGTCTGGCAGCTACAAGGCGTGAAAGGAGGAGGGGAGCGCAAATGCAGATAAGATGACACCTGGACTGGCCCGATCGCCATTTGGTCCAGGGGAGGAGGGGTGATTGATGGACACAGCAGACAAAGAACTGTTGGCATGACGGAGGCGGAGAACACGAAGACATTCCAAAGTATAAAAAACTGTACAGAGAGAGATACTCTGCTTTTTGCTGAACTGCTGTCGTAAGTCTCACGTAGTTTCTGTGCTGGCAGGGAAAGGTAATTAGCCCAGGCGTCTTTTAATTTGGCTTGATGTTTAAATAAATAGCTGTGATTATCTCTCCTTCTATTTGGATTTATTTAACTCCCAATGCCTCTGGTTGAACCTGCTGCAGTACATAAGCAGTTTTGTCCCCGTCACTGATGAGTTCAATGACATTGGTGTCATCTGCATTTCAACAGTTTCCCAAAAAGGTTGCCTGAGGTGTAGTCGTTTGTGTACAAGGAAAAGAGCAGAGGGGAAAGGACACAACACTGGGGGATGTCTATGCTGATGAACCAGGAACTGGAAGTAGCGCTCCCCAGCCTCACCTGCTGCCTTCTGTCAGTCAGGAAGCTGTTGATCCACTGAAAGGTGGACGGGTACACAGTGAGTTGGGTAAGGATGTCCGGGGCTATACTGTAGTGTTAAAGGCAGAACTAAAGTCCACAAACAGAATCCTGGCATATGTCCCTGTAGAGTCGAGGTGCTTCAGGATGTATTGTAGCCTCATGTTCACCGCACCCTCGACACACCTGTTTGCCCGGTAGGAAAACTGCAGGGGATCCAGCAGTGGGCCTGTAATGCCTTTCAGGTGTCTCTCCAAGGATTTCATGACTGTATTGTCGAGGGTTGGAGCTGTGAATGAGGTTGGGTGTGAAAACTTACAGTAGAACTCGTCCAGGTCATCAGCCAGCCTTTTGTTTTCCGCTGGGTGAAGGGGCTGCTTTGGTGATGGTCATCAAGCCATTCCACAGAGCTGCTGGTTCATTTTCTGAGAATGCTTTTTTAAGTTTCTTCGAATAATTCGTCTTTGCAGCTCTGATTTCTTTGTTCAAGGTGTTCCTGGCTTGCCTCCTTGGGCGAACAAAATTGCCTGACTTATGCTGTAAACCAAGGATCATTGTGTTGTATGTACAGAATGTTTTTGTGTAAATACCTCTACACATATACATGTTCTCACAAAAACTGATGTTATGGTGTCAGTGAGTTTATTAAGGTTGTTCATTCAGGCTGCATTTTTGATATATTTTGGCAAATGTTAACATTTATGATCGGTTCAGGGTGTACCCCGCCTCTCGCCCAAAGTCAGCTGGGGTAGGCTCCAGCATACCTGCCACCCTCATGAGGATAAGCGGCATAGAAGATGGATGGATATATGTTAGCATTTATTAATGTTTATATCACTGTTGTTAATGTGATCTTCTGTTTTCTATTCAGTAAATTGACACACGTGCCAAATTGAAGGACAACAGACGGTGCACAAAGAACTGCATAATAAACCAAAAGTTGTTGTTTTTTACGTGTGTATGTTAATAAATATTGTGCTCAAACTACCGATGACGCTATGAATTCTGTCTGTCGAACATAATTCCGGTAGTCGAGGTCTTGTATTTTAACACAAGCCTGTGATTTATTTTAACAACATACAACACATAGCTTGCTTGGTTTGCTTGATTTTAATGATTGAATTATTGCATTTACAGGAACACATAGGACAAAGCACATTCACATGGTTAAATAACTGATGTGCTTGTGAAAAAGTGCTAGTTGTGGGAAGGTCAAGATATGTTGTGCTGTGTAGTTGGTGTTGTCTGTACAGAGTATACTGCAAACATATAGATAGCTGTGTGTGTAACACCATGACACAATGACGCACACCCTCCCGTCAAGAAAACCTCTACAAGAGCTGGCAGCTTCCAACGTTTGAGGCCACCCCTTTTTGCTTTGGTCAGGAGTTTGCAGGAGGACATTGGAAGAGACGATAGCCCAGAATTCTGCATTGCACATCTGCATGTTGGGTTAATTGGTGACTCTAAATTGTCCATAGGTATGAATGTGAGTGGCGACCAGTCCAGGGTGTACCCCGCCTCTTGCCCAAAGTTAGCTGGGATAGGCTCCAGCATCCCCGCGACCCTAATGAGAACAAGCGGCATAGAAAATGAATGACATATATTCTGTCTGGTTTTGTTTTTACAATACATTTGTTAAACCTCTCCTGGCGGGTGAGTCACATAATTTGAGATTAACAAACACGTAAGGGAAGGTGAAATTTACTTAATAAGGTGGTCCTTTGTGGCTACAATAGGTGACGAAGAACATACCCTAACTCCATGTTCCTCACTGATGTGACCAAAATGGAAATCACTGATATTGACAATAAATGTCAAATGGAAACAATAAAAATGGTTATCAATGAGATTGCAGAACCGCTGACTTAGATCACGAACTTAACATTACAAAGGGGCACATTTCCAAGCAAAATGAAAACAGCTAAAGTAGTTCAAATTTTCAAAAATGGGCCCAAATATCAATTCACAAACTATCATGTATTAATTTATTGTAGTAAGTATGATATTGAAAGAGAAAAAATGAAGAGAAAATTATCAGAAGAGTATACTAGGATGGTAGTTGAGTACATATTGTAATTGGAGGCGACTCAGAAAGAGAAGCTGGCAAAAAGGTCCTTGTGGCCACTCGACGTTGATGGCGGCCGTGGCATAATCTGGTTTGTGACTGGATCGAGATGGAGGAGGATAGTGGTGGGACTGCAGAGCATGAGATGGAAATGGGGTGGATGAGAATGGAGAGTGGAAGGAAAGTTGGAGGAAGAGGGGAGAGCAGAATAAGCAGTAAAAGAGAGCTCGAGGAAGAAAGTGAAGGATATTCAAAGAAAAAGATTATGATGGAGGAATATAAAGTGATACTGAATTTTGAAACCGAGAAGGGTCAGCCCGGTTGTGCTAGCTAAAGAGTTGAAAATGGTAGTTGGAGAAGTAGAAACGGCTAAAGTGTTAAGGGGTGGAAGTCTCCTGATTAAATGCAAAAATGCTGAGCAGAGGAATAGGGAAATGAAAACAAACAGAAGTTTGTAAAAGGCAAGTCAAAGAAAGAAAAACTGGGTGACCGGAGAGGGAGTAGGTGAGTGATATCTGGAATCCCCATAGAAGAGAATCTGACCAAACTAAAGGGGAAAATTAAAGGAGGAAGTGTTACTGAGATAAAAAGACTCGGTGCATTTAGAAACGGAGAAAGGGTGGAAAGCGAGTCGGTGTTGCTGTATTTCATGGAAGAAACTTTGCCACAACGCATCATGATTGACTTCATGAGCTTAAGTGTGAGAGCATACATCCCATCATCATTAGATGCTATAAGTGTCAACGGTATGGACACGTAGCAAATGTATCAGAGCTCAACAAAGATGTGGAGGAGATCATGAGTACGGTGAATGTGAAAGTAGTAATACTATCAAATGTTGTATCTGTGGAGGAAGTCATACAGTAGAATATGGGGGGTGCTTAGTAAGGAAACCGGCAGCAGAAGTACAGAAGATTAAAGTGGAAAGAAATAGAACATATGCAGAAGCAGTCAAAATACAACAACAAGAAAGGGA
The DNA here is from genome assembly GCA_024372805.1 of Oostethus manadensis. Taxonomy (NCBI): domain Eukaryota; kingdom Metazoa; phylum Chordata; class Actinopteri; order Syngnathiformes; family Syngnathidae; genus Oostethus; species Oostethus manadensis. The sequence continues at coordinate 2,970,778 of QODF01000022.1, read as the reverse complement.
AATAGAGGAAAGGAATGAGAACAACAGCCAAATAAGCACCAGTAGACAGGAACCAGTAGATACAGGAATTCCTATGGACAAGTTGGTGTTTTTTCTTGCATGTGTCATCAATTGCACAGAACAAGCAAAAAATAAGACTGAAAAAAAATCAAGATTGTTGTCAAAGCAGCAGCAAAGTTTTTAAATATGAAAGCAATGTCCTGGGAAAAGTGCAAGGTGAATTACAACAGGTGGAGCAGACAGAGACAAGTTGCCAAAATCGCAAATAATGTTATAGCAGTGTTTTTTAATATAGAAAAAGCATATGATATGTTGTGGAAGCAAGGATTATTGATTAAATTAAGTAGAATATGTGTCAAAGGAAGAATGTTCAGGTAGATCAAATGTTTTTAACAAATAGGAAAATAATAGTGAAAGTAGAGAATGAGTACATTGATAAATATGAAGAGGAAAACGGAACTCCGCAAGGAAGTATAATAAGTCCAGTATTATTTTTAATAATGATAGATGAAGTTTTTAATGAAGTAGAAGGATCAGTAGATGTTGCATTGTTTGCAGATGATGGAGTCAAGTGGAAAAGAGGAAGGAATATAAAGTATATAGAAAGGAAAATACAAGAAGCGGGCAATAAGATACAAAGATGGGCAAGGGAGTGGGGTATAAACATTTCTGTAGGGAAAGCTAAAGTAATGAAATTTATTTATTTGTATTTTTTTATGTTATTTTATTTATATATATATATATTTTTTTTGTGTGTGATTTGAGTATTTTTTTAGCATCTCAAAGCACACGCCTTGTCAGAAGGTGGCGGTAATGGACACCATATGTTGCTTGCCAACCGCCAGTAAAAAACAAGAAGAAGAAGAAGAAGAAGAAGAAGAAGAAGAAGAAAAAAAAAAGGCTGTTGGCGCGGCACACGTGCGCAGTTCTCTTTCTCCAACTGTTTATTGTTCCCTGCGTTGAATGGAGAATGTGTATCTACTTATGGAATTAAGTTCAATGTTAGGTCAACTTTGAAGCGGAGGCGGAGCCGAGACATCCATTGGCGCACTTTGAAGGTAAGATTGGAGGTAGTAGGCAATGCGGAAATGTGTACCATCAGGCATGTCATCTTTCTCGGCACACACAGCCCCAAAGATACCTTTATTTTCATAGCCAACGCACTTCCGTAACCTAGCTAGGCTAACGCATTGCAGAAGACAAAAGCTCTGAACGAGAACAATCAGTTTGAAGTGACTCGACAATGCAAAACGGCCTCCAGCATGTTGGAGGTAGTACGACATTTCTAGCTTCACCGGTCAGTACGCAACTGGCGCTCCTGCTCCTTAGAGGGCGTCGACCTCCGGATGTGCTGCCGGAGCAGACAGAAAAAGCAGACATAGCCATAAACACGCACGCGCCGCGTCGGGAGTGTACGACTCGTTTTGCTGCCCAAAGCGAATCCCAGGGAATAACCTGTTGCTGTATAAGTTATTTTTTCATTTTAATTTATTCAGCTCATAGTATGCATTTTCACCCAAACATACAGCTAATAATTTATCAACTATATTTACATATCGCTATTACATATATTACATATTTTTGGTACAGAAAAGGCAGAAAAAAAGACTTTATACGCTTTTTTAAAAATGCAAACATATTTTTAAGTTAAAAGCGACTCATTTTGATGGTATTTAAAATAAGTCAGACTCTTGAGGTTTTTTTAAATAAAAAAAAATTAAAACTTATGTATACAATTATAAATTAGCAAGTTAAAATGGTATACTCTGAACACAAGTTTTTGGCTGAACAAATGTGCTTATCCACATTTAGTGCAGAAAGCCCAGTGTACAGTGGTTGCAGTTACAATATCTCCAGCAGTGGAGAAAACCAGCTCACCAGCAACAGAGCTAAGTGATCTGAAGCTATCTGTGTTTGCACTGAGCTGCTTTTCTTTCTTCTAGATGTAACATTCACTGCCAGAAGAGTGTTTTAAGTGCACTAACATGCAGCAAAGTCGTTCTCTGTGGTACAATGTCAACACAACTTTGGATTTATCCGCTTGCCTTTGTCCATCAGTCATTTTAACTAGAAAGTGTTCCCAAACAGGAGATTGTAGTGAGATGGGAGGGTCTTCCAGCTCAGCCTTCTCGCTGGCATTTGCTATGATTGAGCTACTAATGTTCCTCCCTGTTTGTAGTTTGTAGTGTCTGACGCTCAGAGGCGTCCGTGCGGAAAGTCTGTCAGGATTTTTTTTCCGGCGCGAAGCGTTTAGGTTACTCTGGTAAAAAATTGAATGAGAAAAATTGCACAAAACATAACTAAAATGGTACGCATGTGTACCGAACATGCAAAACCGAAATGGTTTAATACATCCATGTGAACCGTTAAACCTCATTATTATTATTATTATTATTATTGATGTATTTTTTCATTGCGATTGACTGGCGACCAGTCCAGGGTGTACCCCGCCTCTCGCCCAAAGTCTGCTGGGATAGGCTCCAGCATCCCTGTCACCCTAATGAGGATAAGCGGTATAGAAAATGAATGAATGAATGTATTTTTTCACCACAAATTTAAAGTGATTTGTACCGAATTGATTTTTTTTAGTTCTACAGTATTTTCTTGCCTGTCTTGCCTTCTTGTCTCTTTCTTTTCCTTTTATAGGTTCAATTCAGTTTTTTCTAGCCATCTCAGAAGATCCAATACATTGTTTTTGGTGTGTGAGTCTGTGTGCGTGTGTGTAAACAAGATGCATTTACAAAATGTTTTTAAAGAAAGGCGTTTTATGAAAGTAAGTACATTTACTTGTATTAGTTTACAGCGCAGCCTTCCCACATCCAATATGGTAGCACATATTGCAGCAGTGAGCAAACCCTCAATGTGGCGTTGTATGTCTGATGTAAAATGACTGGCCTAACACACAAGCATGGGTGCTGGTAGCATGCATAGTCATATACACAGCCACAGATTAAAATGTTATTATAAATGAAAACTGATAATAAAAACACTGACTTGATGTGACCAGGGCAGAACAAACGGCCAACATGTTAGGAATTTACAGCACCAGATGAACACGGACTCTTATTAAAACATCGTTATGCAAGTCCAGCGGGGATGGTCAACTAGATGTCCTCCATAGAGAAGGGAAGCACGAGTCTGTTCGAGCTGCCATTTTTCCATATGGTTCTATTGCTTCCCCCACTTCCAGTTTTTATTTTTGTTCTTCTCCTATCGGTTTGACTTCTTGACACTGAAATGAGATTCTCAAAATAACATTCTAACATATTTGAGTGCTGGAAGTGATGACACAAAAGGCCGTCTGATACCCCCACACCTGGCAGTCTGTTCACGTTGGTGGGAGGCGTGACGTCACTGGACCGAGGCGTGTTCTGATCCAAAATGTATGTCACGTGTTTAAACAGTCCACTGCATATGACCTGCTGGCTCACGTTTGTCTCATTTGGAACCCACAGGACACATTGAAGATGCAATGGCATACCGCCTGGCTCAAACATGTCGGTGAGTACCGCAGTGAATGGGACAGGCTATTGTGAGTGGAGATGATGTGAACAAAAGGCCGAATTGTAGCATCCTGTGGCAGTTTGTTCTTAGGGATGTTGTGACAAAGACCGACCGAAGCGTTTCTGATCCTGTGAACATGTGGCGTAAGGCCAGCAGGGCGTGGTCAGCCGTCTGATTGTTTTCTTTCTTTTTAGCTGCTTCTTCTGTTGTGATGGACAAGTCATGTGATCACAGCACCCTCTGACCAGCAGGCTCTTCTGTATGGATGTAGCAGTTCCAAAATAAATCTTATTTGAAAAGTTTGAGTCTATTTTTCCATCCATCCAATTTTAACCTAAAAGACAGTGGGAATAAAACTGGAATTGTGACATTTTTAAAGCTGCACACTGTCAACATAACTTGATTGCATTGCATTGTCACATTTGACACAATGTGTTAAATACATGAACTAAAACAGAGTTAGGACGTAAATAGAAGGGGGGAAACTGCTCCAACACTCTACGTCGGCCAAACGCGAGACTGACGTCACTTCCGTCGACGAACAATTATTAAACATGGCGGCGCGGTGTGTACGTCGTGGCTTCATGCATGTCAGCAGGTTCTTGTCTGGCGTGACCTTCACTCGGCTGCATAGGTGAGACTCGATTGAAAAGGCGTAGTCAAATAGGCGTATATAATCGGTCGTCGCCGAAATGACGTCACGTTATCGTTAGGGTGGCCGAGCTTCAGATCAGCAGTGCGGCGACCCCTTCGCCGGGAAAGCACCCGGGAGGTTGGGCGACGGTTCCTTGGAGAAGAACCGCCGTGTGGGCGGCAGCAGGTACGTGACGTTGGACGTAACTCAATTCACAATGTTCTTACTTAACGAGCGCAGTATTGCTGCACAGCGTTGTCGTTGTTCGGTTCGGGTGAAAATGTTCAGGTGCCAGAAGACGAGATGATTCTGCTGCTGAAGAAGGCCAAGGTACCGCACGACCCACATTGTCATGCATACACCGTGCCACGCGACTTACAGCTGCCATATGAACACACCTGCAGCTCAGCATCCTACGGGGTCAGCTGGAGGCCGCGTCTGCTTTTCTGCATGCCGCCGTCGCACTGGCTCACCGGACACACAACCACCAAGCTGTGGTGTACGCATACAGCCAGGTAGCCTCGCACGGCGACTGCTGATCTGCAGCCTTTGACATGTTACTGTTTCCAGATGGCCAACTTGGCTTACATCCAAGGGCAGCTGGACCATGTGAGTATCATTCACCTGGTAGCAGTGTAGGCACACTGCCATGATGGCATCCTGACTCTTGGTGCTCACAGGCTGAGAAACTTTTCAAAGCGGCCATGAGCTTCATGCTGGCAGGGGGGACGCCACAGGTCAGTGCCACCACCCCTTGTCGCCTTTCATTTGCAAGAGAGCACAACCAAACCAGCTTCTCTTGTCCAGGATGACAACGCCTTCATTGAGATGTCCCTCAAACTCACCACCATGTACGCCGAACAGAACAAGTAAGATTTGCGTTGCTCAAAAAGCTGAGGTCACTCACTGTCTTACTGTGTGGGTGTGTGTGTGTGAGGGCGGAGCTTGCTGAGCATGGTTTCAGGTTCTGTTTAGAAACTTTGGAGGGCAAAGTGCAACAGCTTGAAGCGACACCAAAAGATCATTGGACGGGTGAGAGATGTGGAATGTGCAGATAAAATATTGTTAATGACCGGAATAATTGTTAATGTGTCCAGACGAGCAGGAGGCTGTGAGGAAGGACACTCGCCTGCTGCTTGGTCTGTGTTTGGACTCGCATGCTCGGTACCAAGCGTCCATGCTGCACCTGAAGCAGGCCGCTGCTGACTACGAGAAAGCACTGAGCATCTGCTGCCAGGAGCAGGGGGAGTCCCACCCTCAGGTGAGTCCAACAAAGCAGCGAGCACGTTGGCCGGACTCTCACACAGTCTGTTTTCTTAGCAGACTCTGGTCCTGATGAGTGACCTGGCCACTATCTTGGATATGCAGGGTCACCACGGCAATGCCCTGATGTTGATCAGGCAGGCAGTAGATCTAGGTCGCTCCTCTGAACACCCAGAGTTACATGTTCTCCTGGGGAACATGGCTGGCATCCTGCTGCACACAGGTTTGGGCGTCTGAGGTCACACACTGATCCGATGGTGTTCTTGTGGGTGTTGATGGCTAACTATGTCCTCAGGTCGGTTGGATGAGGCCATTCAGTTCTATGGGGAGGCTTTGCGTCTGGCTCAGGAAGCTGGAGATAAGGAGGCCATGGACCATATCAGGGATGGTCTGAGTGAAGTGAAGAAGAGAAGGGAGGATGAGTAATGCTGGGATAGCCTCTGATTCAGTGAACCTGTCCAGACAAGCGTGGTTTAAAATTTTTTGTATTTTTGTTTATGTTGAATAAAATAAGTTGAAGTTTAACTTTTATTGATCAGAAATCAAGCATTTGTTGTCTTAATAACCTCTGTAGCCTCCTCGGGCCCCACCCCAACCTGCTCTGTACCCTGCACCTCCATAACCTCCTCGTCCACCACCCCCATAACCTCCTCCTCTGTATCCTCCTCGACCACCACCTCCATATCCACCTCCCCCATATCCACCTCGCCCGCCTCGATAACCTCCACCTCCGTAGCTGCCACCTCCCCCACGGTAGCCACTCCCCCCTCTGTAGCCGCCTCCTCCCTGGAAACCTCTACCGCCTCCTCCATCAAAGCGGCCCATTTTGGGAGGTCGGGGACCATCACCCATCCTGCATAGAGAGACCACTGTTAGATCAAAACATTGTCATGGTAACAACCTGTCAACTGTTCTAGTTGTGCTGTTCAACTGTTCTGTTCTAGTGGGACTAGTGTGCATATAATGGCAAGATCACCTCTGGTTGCCGGCCACCAAGTTTATTCCAGCGGCGGATGGTTTGGAGACATGTCGGATGAGGTTGAGAAGTCGTTGGTTGGTCTGATCCAACTGAGAGAGGTAGTCAGGATCTTTAGTCACTTCCACCACCAGAGCCTCCAGTGCTGCCCTTAGAGCCAGGATGTTGCCCGCCACCTCATGAGGGACCCTGAGCTTGATCCTGCACACATCCATGTCACATGACACCCACAAGTCGTCATCTTGACGCTGAGTGCGTTCTCACCAGTCGTCAAGCTCGACCACATCACCGTCAGAGGTGACCTTCTTGCTGGCAAATAGCAACAGCTGCAGTGGGCTGACAAGCGTCATGCCTTTTGCCGAGATGGCTCGTGTCCGAATCTGCAAGCATTACGTAAAAACATGTCACACTCTCACTGCCTGCCAGCCACCTCATGCTAAGGTTAACAGGTAATATTGATTAGCCTGGTGATGGTGGTGGTCTATTGATCAGGAGGCTTTACCTTCTCGCTGAAGACAAAGAATGGTGAAGGGTAGTTCAAGTCGTGGTTACTGAAGGGGCAATTGACAGACGACTTGTGGATGAGGGCGTTGCGACCCTCCGTGGTCAGGATCTTCCTCTTCTCCTTGTGAAAGCATACGTTGGGATAGGAGCCATACGTTAGTAAGGACACCACCACGTCCAAATTGTTGTCTGGCCCCACGGTGTTGAACATCTGGGTCATCAGCGTCTCTGACGGGCGACAAGAACGGCCCGGTGGTCTTAAGCCTGCAGTAACCACCACCAGGGATTGGTGCAACCTTTAGGTACCTTCAGGAAATCCAGAGTTGACCAGGATCTCCTTCAGTTGTACTTTGGCTTCCCAAGTCATCCTCAGAGTGGCCATGTTGAGACGTTTGTGTTCACAGAACCGACTCTCAGCTTCTTCACCATTTATTCTGGAATCAACATCAGAGCAAGAATTTCAATGCCAAAAACACATCTGTAGGGTAAAATTATCCCTTTTCACGACAAAGGGTTGGGGCAATCAAAATGCTTTCGTTGTGCGGCTGCTGGTGACATCATACCCACCTGACATCATCCCACACCTGGAAGACAGACAACAGCGCAACATGGTCTGAGAAGCGGCTTCCTGCAAAGTTTCTGTGGACAAAGCCCAAACGTTTGCCCTCATTGATGAAGGGTTCCTGGAAGCAGGAAGCGGCAGAAATGGTGCACATGGCGTCTCCAACACTAAAGAATAACACACAAACATGAGGCCACAGAGCAAAGCCAACAGTTGGCCAACAGAGAGTCAACGAAACAAACTGGAAAATGCAGCCCATGATTATCATCTTCCCCAGACGAGGCTCGATGGGCAGTCGGGCTAAGATGCGACCAAGCGGAGTCAGCTCATCATTTGAGTCCAGTGCATCCAGTTCTGTGTGCAAACAAAGTGGTTGTGACTTAGATCCTATCACTTCAACTGTGTGTGTGTGCGTGTGTGTGTGTGTGCGCGTGTGAGAGAGAGAGAGACCTCTAAGAGTGTGTTCAGCCTCAATGACTGCGTCCAGTGGCGGCGGCTCGATAGCTTTAGACAGGAAGTGTCCGATGGCTCCAAGCCTCAGCAGCTTGATACTCAGAGCGACTTCATGCAGCGGCGTCCGAAAAATCTCAGGAGTCATGTGAGTTTCCAGTCTGTGCAGACGCAGGCACAACCACATGGGAACAAATGAGACCAGATTATATCATGTGTGTGTGTGTGCACGCGCATGGGTGGGCTTGAGGGGATAATACCTGTCAAATCTACCGCGACTGCAGAGGTGGAAGCAGAATCCAGGTCGAACTCTGCCTGCACGGCCTTTCCTCTGCTCCAAGTTGGTCTTGGAGGCCCACACGGTGGCATAATTGGTCATGTTGTTGTGCGATGTGAACAGCTTCACCTTCTGTCTACACAGCGAGCACACCATGAGAACATGGCAGGCAACGGAGCAGCGTCGTGATAGAACCTACTTGCAGGAGTCAATGACGTAGACCACGTCATTGATGGTGATGCTGGTCTCTGCGATGTTGGTGGACAAGATCACCTGCAACGAGGTCACCGAAGTTTGTCACTTGAAATTGCATTTCCGTGACAACAGCAACACTCACCTTGCGCATGTTGTCTGGGACGGGGTCAAACACCAGCCTCTGTTCTTCTCGAGGTATCTGGGAGTGAAGCGGGAGGATCCGATACCGGCTACTTCCTGAAACCAAGACCGTGCTCAGTCATAGTTGTATGTGTGTCAATTGTACGGTCGCATACCAAAGTGGGGGTTGCACTCCAGGTGGCGCTGCATGGCGTAGATGAGGTTCCATCCGGGAAGGAAGATGAGCACGGCTCCGGACACTTTCAGAGTCTCGATGTACTTGAGGAGAGCCTCGACCAGCTCAAAGGACATCTCCTTCTCGTTCATCAGTGCCATGGAACGCTTGGTCTCCTCAGAGTAGTCGGGTCCGCACATCAAGTTACAGTTGGTCTGTGCAGAAACAAGTCAGCTCCAAAATGACAACCTCTCTGTTATAAGACGCACTGTACTTACGTCTTCTTCCCCTCCCCCCTCCTCGTCTTTGTCCTTCCTCTTGCGGTCAGGCGGGGGGGGAATGAAGTTGGTCATCTGAATGCAATCCTCCAGGAAATACTCTACACCGGAGTAAGCGTCACAATGTCCAAGTAAAAATCAGGGGTCTCAAACTTACAGCCCTCCCTGTCACATTTTGCAGCCCACAACTTGACATCAAAGATTACTGTGATTGAGACTCGACAGGTCTTAAGCCAGGAACACTCTCAGCGTGCAAGCACTAGTCACCACTGAACTAAGAGCGAGTATGTCAAATGCAGAAATAAACAGGAGCGTCACAAGCACATGTAACAAACAGGTAAGTAAATGTACATAAGGTAAGTACTACTTTGGAGAATAGTAAACAGCTCTAAAAACGTAACTTTACAAACCAAATGCCAAAATGCATGCTGCAGGCCAACATCACTCCCACATAGTGTTGTGACAAAATATCTATACATCCAAGTATCGCCAGGTTAAACCCTACTATGGCTTTTCAATGCATTTCACTGTGTATCATTTTAAAAAAAATCATTATTATTGATATACATTTGTTATAAACTTCAATCACTGTTCCTTCTCAGTGAGTCAAGTCAACATTTTACTCCTCGCCACAAAGGGTAGGTGAACCTCACAGAAGATAAATGGCAAGCAATGGTGGACTCGGCCTGTAACGTTAAATGGAAAGCTACACCAGCATCACTACAACAAGAAGTGTGGCAAATTGGCTTCTATAGTGTGGACAAGGTAACGCTGGAGAAGGACTTTGCAGTACGGAAGAAGTGTCTAACGAAAATATGACATATGAGCGACAAGGCTTATTTTTCTATTGACATGCTAAATGTTGTGTAGTTCAGTCAAAAGACGTGTGTTTAGTTTATGTTTTACATTGTTGTGCTGCTCAAACTTTTCTAGTCAGTCATACTCTGTCTTGTGAATATGTCACTATTGCACTACATATTTATTTTTGTTAAGCTTCCATTTTATAGCATTGATCTACTTGAGATACATGAGGTGTTGTGTTTTCTGAATGAGTTCAAAATAAATTTGTTTGTCTGACGTCTAAACCAAAATCCTGTTTACACTTATGTTGCACTAAAACAGTCTCATTACTACTTCTGGTTAAATTAGGCTGCAAGAATTCCACCCATTTTCTATACCGCTTGTATTCAATTGGGTCACAGGCAAGCTGGAGCCTCAGCTTAATGCAGCAAAATATACCTTATGAAAATGTTCATCTATTTGGTTCACCCTACCATCATATGAAGATATTATCATGATGTATTGCCTATTGCATCGTATTTTGTATCCTGAGATTCCCACCCCTACTCCAAATACTTGATGCGGCCCAGACTCCATCTCCAGTGGCCCCCAGGTAAATTGATTTCAAGACTCCTGGTCTAAAAGCTGGGTAAGAGGGGCAGGGGCTACCTTGGACGGAGAAGGTGCGTCCAAAAACCTCAATGATGGGACAGTTGAAGAAGTACTCTCGGAACATGCTGGTGTCAATGGTGGCCGACATAAGAATGATGCGAATGTCTGGGAAAGCCTGAACTACGTCTCTGAGGACCACCATCAGGAAGTCCGTCTGAGAGTGTAAACACACACACACGCACAATGTCAAACATCAGCAAGGTGCAGCCATGTGGAAGGTGGAAGTGAAGACAAGCTCACATTGATGTCTCTCTCATGGATCTCGTCCACAATAACGTGGCTGATGCCTCGGATTCCTGCCTCCAGTTTTCGTAGCAGCACACCTGGAGAAGAAAGCAGTGTCTTGGCGAAATCTTAGCTGAGCTTTTGTCGCCAAACATACCGATGGTGCAGAAGAGGATGCTGCCGTGGGGTCGAGGGAGGATGGACTCAAAGCGGACGCTGTAGCCACAGCTCTTCCCCAGATCTTCCCCTCTTTCCATGGCCACACGCTCGGCCACGGATACGGCGCTGATGCGTCTTGGCTGAAGAAGACAAGAAAGAGGCTGCTCATTCAGCAACTCGTACACAAGGTCAAGTGTTACCTGTAGGGTTGTGAATAAAAAATTGATGCAACCAGATATCCTGTTTGACGAGTCAACGATTCAGCTCTGCCAGTATCAATAAAATCAGCCAAATCTTTCAAATGACTGGAGACATGCGCTGGGTATCGCAAAAGAAGCAATCGGTTGACAGAGTGTGTGATAAACAATGCAAGAGCCTGGGCTGCCAGCGAATTGATTTTCACACATTCTCTATAGTTTGCGATGGCTGAAGACAAGAATAGTATACACTAGTGTGCCTGTTACATGCATTTTCTTCCACATATCTGGGTCTTGAATAGTAGGGAAGTATGGACTTACCAGTCCCCAGTTGCAATCTCGTTCTTTCTGTCATGACCCAAAGCTCATGACCATAGGTGAAGGTAGGACCAAAGACCGATCAGTAAATTGAGAGCATTGCCTTTCGGCTCAGCTCTCTCTTCACCCCAACAGTCTGATACATTGCTGCAGATGCTGCACCAGTTTGCCTGCCAACCTCACTCTCCATCCTTCCCTAAATTGAGAACAAAACCCTGAGATACTTAAGATCTTTCACTTAGGGAAGGACCTCGCTCCCAACCCAAACCGTTCAATCCACCCTTTTCCGACTGAGAACCATGGCCTCCAATTAGGAGGTGCTGAGTTGTTCATTCCAGAAACTTCACATTAAGCTGCAAACAGCCCCAGAAAATGCTGGAGGTCACTGCTTGACAAAGTCATCAGGACCACATAGTCTGCGGATAGCAGAAACGAGATCCTAAAGCCACCATGTTAGACTCCTTCAATGCCTTGGCTGCGCCAAGAAACTATGCACAGGATCGGTGACAAAGGGCAGCCTTGGCAGAAGTCAATGTGCACTGGAAACAGGCTCGACCTGCTTCTGGCAATGCAAACCAGGCTCCAGCTTCAGTCATACAATGGGACGTAGTAGTGCGCCATCAATCTCGTACTCCCGGAGAACACCCCACAGGACACTGCAAGGGACACAGTCAAATGCCTTTTGAAAATCTACAAAGCACATGTAGACCGGGTGGGCAAACTCCCACATACCCTCCAATACCCTTGCTAGGGTGTAGAGCTGGTGCAGTGTTCCACGTCAGGTATGAAAACCACATGGCACCGCCTATCGCCAAGTTCAACTAATGGTCATAGCCTTCTCTTCAGCACCCTGGAATAGACTTTCCCAGGGAGGCTGAGGAGCGTGATTCCCCTGCAGTTGGAACACACCCTTTGGTCACCGTTCTAGAAAAGGGGGACCACCACCCCGGTCTGGCAATCCAGAGTTACTATTTCTAACTTCCATGAAATGTTGAAAAGATGTGTCAGCCAAGACAGTCCCTCAACATCCAGAGCCTTGAAGAACTCTGCCACTGGGGAGTGTTTTGACTACCCTAGATACCGCAGCCACTACTTTCTTTCTTTCACATTCATATCCTCAGACTCTGCTTCCTCTATGGAAGGTATGTCAGTGGGATTGAGAAGGGCCTCAAAATTCCTTCCACCGTCCAACTATATCCTCAGTCGAGATCAGCAGGCCTCCATCCTCACTGTAGACAGTGTGGACTGGGCACTGCTTCTCTTTTCTATGTTGTAGCACAGTTTGCCAGAACCTCTTTGAGGCCGATTGAAAGTCATGCTCCATGACCTCACCAAACCCTTCCCACATCCAAGCTTTTGCCTCGACCAGCGTCAGAGCCATCTAATCCAACTACACCAGCTGGTAATTTAACACATTACCAAAGAATAAATAATAAAGTTTGAACTTATCTGTGCTTGGAACAGTTGTGTCATTTTAGAGGCTTTGCACTATTTATTTATTGTGTATTATTGATTGGACCGAAGGCTAAGGCTACTGTTTTTTTATTTTTAAATAAATAGATTGATCAAGAGATATTGGCAGGGGGATAGCGAGATCTGTCATTGCACAACAAAACTTGTTTTGCTGACTCCACTTCAATTTCTGGCAACATTAAGACATACTAAAACTTAAATGTTCCAAATGTAACAGGTCTAAAAATATTATTTATCGATATATAGAGCTCTCTCATATATATACACACACACAATTCTTTTTTTGGGTCTGTGAAAATATCTGACATGTTATTTTGTTGACTTTACTTTTGCCAGTGCCTTATGACATGCTTGTGGTTCTGATGCGATCTTTCACACATTTGAAAATACTGTAAGAATGCCACTTTCATTGATTGGCATCTTTATTTAATAATGTAAGACTGTAAAACAACATTAACCATAGAATCAAATCATATTGTTTGTACACTGCATCAAAATGTTTTGTTTTTAAAATTGATTGGTTTTTAATCGTATTGTAACTTGTGTATCTTCTGTTTTTTAAATCTATAGTTTTTTTTAATCGTATTGTAACTTGTCTATCTAGATTACAAGCAAATTCTCTATCACAAAGAGATTTACATCATTAGTTACCTGTGTGACCACAATGTTGCAGTCAGAAGCTTGGCCTGCTTTGATGAAGCGGTCTAGGATGTACTGAGGGACCTGCGTAGTCTTCCCGCAACCGGTCGCTCCTCTGATGATCACCACCGGGTTCCCGTTTACCGCTGCCATGATCTCATCCTCAAACTGCTTGACAGGCAGCTGGTTGCGATCCATCAGCATCTGCACAAAACACACTGACTTGTCCACACTTTCCAATCACATGTCAAAAAGCCAAAAAGGCCCACCGACCTTTTGCAGGTTGTCATCGTGTTGCAGCTGATGCATCAGCTCTTCATGTAGGTCTTTACTGATCTGCTCTGGAGTACACTGTTCCGATTGTGTGTAAAAAAACAAACAGGAAAAGACATAAGCAACTAAAGGAGTTAGCGTATTAACCAATCAGAGTGAGAGATCAGCAGCGTGCACTCCAACAACAATGAGGCAGCAGGGTAGAATGTCTATCAAAACACTAACAATGTCAGCATCTTCGGATAACAAGACATAAAAGAATATGCAAGACTCACATAGGCCAGTGGCCCATCGTCAATGTTGCTGCTGGTCCACGGGTTCCAGTTGACCTGTGGTGGCGACCACGGCACCACACCTGCGCCACTCTGCTTCTGAGAGGGCTCAAATGTCCTCATCTTCACTTGAACCAAAGACACGGTGCCACTGTGGTCTGCAGGCTGAACAGGAAGTTGATTTTCAGTTATGTGGCTTACACTAAAGGGGGGGGGGTCCATTTAACTAACAGGTGGGGGGATCTGAACTCCAAGCTCTTGGACGACCCCGCTCAATTGCTGCTGAAGTTCTGGAGACACGAACACTTCAAAGACATCCAGCTAGTGACACAAAAAAAACAAGGTGAGACAAGGTGAACCATAAGAGGTCAGGGTTCACTTCCTGTCGTCGTACAGTTTCTCCTTCCTTCTTTTTGGTGATTCCAGAGAAGGCCTCAATGACTCCCAGATGATATAGTTGGCGGACCAGAGACAGGGCGCATGACTGGGCTGCTAGCTTTTTGTTAGAGCCATGCTCTCGAGCAGTCACACCTGCAACGGGGTGAAGCAACATGTCACCTTTATGACCTTGACATTGCAACATTCAGAATATGTTAGAGTGATGCACGTCTTACTTCGGCCCAGATGTCTGACGAACAGCTGCATTTCAGCGATGAAGCTCCTGCATGCTCGCATGCACACAGACACACACATACACAGGAGCACGCTCACACACAGCTTTAGCAAACATGTCAGTGAGCTGTCCTCATCTTAGGTGGTCAACTCACCTGACTTCTGTGTGTTTTTCTGCCAGATTTTAAAAAGTAGCATTCATCTGAGCGGTGAGGATCGGTGGGGATTTCACCCGGCTACTTCGTAGTCTGCGGGGACAGCAACACCAGAACTCACAAGCAGACTCCAAAGCAAGTGGGCTGAACCATGAGACTACTTTAGCATGTCTAAAACTTGTCTCATGTCTTCTGTGCGTGTGAGTTCTGATGCCCCGCCCCCACAGGACACTTCCTGTCTGCCTCGCTGCATCTCTTGAGGTCAAAGCGGACCTTGTACCTTTCAGACCTCTGTGACCTCATAGCAGTCCAGCAGAAAAACACACAGAAGCTAACAAGCAGTCAAAACTCGGCAGAACGAGACTAACAGCATCAGCTAAGTTGTGGAGCAGAACCGGCGGGTAGGGGTTGTCTTGGTCTTACAAAAGCCACTCATCACCCCTTGGTTCCGTAATACACTAAATTGCTGCTCGTCTGTCCTGGACCTAGTTGGGAATGTCATGGTGCATACCTGTTGTGATCCGGCCCAACTTGGCTGTATTTATACTCCGCACTGGTTTTCTCCTTCTGGAAAAAATGGTTCAGACGGGCTTTGGCGTTCTCCAGTGTCCAGTTACCATGGAGACCAGCATTCAGGTCCACCTCCTCTGACTCCAGGGTCTGCAGGAAATCAAGAAGGTCAGGTCAGTTGTAGATATCCATGCAAGACTTGAGTGGAATCCTACCGCCTGAGCTTCCTGTTCATCTCTCTTGGCGTAGTATTCCTTCAAGTTGGCGCCTCGCTCCCACTGAGCATCTCCTCCAGAGTAGACCTGTCTAGTCGCACCCGGAACCATACCAGCACTGGACTCTTCTACAACACACAAGCAAAGTGTTGACCACTTGCTCATTCAGACACTGTCCACACGTAGGCGGGTATCTCATAAAACAAAGTTATTTTTCCACGATTTGGCCTATCATCCAATTTAGCCAACCAGATATAATGGCACTACAAACGAAGGTTTTCAAAACCTACGATCAAAGTATAGATTTGGAGAAAACTCCTATTATATGTTTGGGTATGGACGCAAATAACCAGAGTTTTACGTTTCCAAACGTCACTGCCTGCGACAAAGTATGCTGTGACATCACACACGCAACCTGCATTTACATCAGAAACAACTTAACTGTATTGGTTGTAGCTGTTCTTCAAGTGCTTTTTGCTTCTTTGTTTTTGCAAGCCCACATTGTTTCAAGTTGAAAAAAAGAGACAAAGAAGCACTTTGAGGTCAGCCTGGCGCATGTTTTATGTTTTGCGGAAGTGATGGGATGATTCTGATTGGATAGAATTTTAGTAACTATTGCCACCAACAGGTATGGCACACTTATGGTCCTGCTTTTTTTTTTTTTTTTTTTTTTAAATACAAAATTTTATGGACACCATTTTTTTCCATAAACGGAGGGGGAGACATATGCGGTTTTACAAATACCCTGCTACGTGTGGACAAGGCCTCAGACTCCAGAAAGTCACAAGGCCAGTGGATTTTACTTCTGACATCCCCCCTGGATCCCCCAACACTAAAAAAAAATGTGTGGTCAGTCTTGACGCCAACATCACCTCATTGCAAAGGTCATGTGACCTTATTACCTTGCTCCGCCTTGACCACCAGGTGAGGAGGCAGAGGACCACTGGATGGCAGATTTCCAAATGGGACATCGGCTTCCCCCCCTGACTGCTCCCGACCACTATGATCTACCAGGCCCGCCTGCTGAACAAACAGGACTCAAAAATGTGCACATGTGCGTATGATGCATTCTGTACTGCTGCCATGACTCACGCCCACAGCCGGCACCTCAGCTGCATTCATTTCACCAATTCGAACCAAGAAGTTGACAAAGTCTCGAGCAGCATTGGTCTGCGCGTCCTTCTTATTGGTGGAGTTGCCCATGCCAGCGTAGTTGAAGCCATCCACTCTCACCTGCAGCACACACATTTATCAAATACCTACCAAAATTAAGTATACTAGGGGAAATAATGTACAAATATGTATGAAGTAGAAGCTTCAGTTAATGCTGTATACAAGAAGGGCATGACCATACTACATTCTGAGGAATCTGTGCTTGCCAGTGCCCTGTACTTTGCTGTGATTCGTTGGGGGAGCAGCACCAGCAAAAAGGGCATAAACCAGATTGACAAACGGATCCAGAAAGTCAAACATGTTACATAAAGGTTCTTCTAGTTCCGGAAGTTAGAAAATGTGCATCACATGACTATACGCGTATTCATCAAAGACAACAATTTTTATGACAATTG
Organism: Oostethus manadensis; assembly: GCA_024372805.1. Taxonomy (NCBI): domain Eukaryota; kingdom Metazoa; phylum Chordata; class Actinopteri; order Syngnathiformes; family Syngnathidae; genus Oostethus; species Oostethus manadensis. The sequence goes on along the minus strand of QODF01000022.1, from coordinate 2,953,772 downwards.
TGAGGCTACATGTGTGTATGATGACATAACTATGACACATATTATATGATACTAGGTGGTTGTACAAAGTCAATAATTAGTAAATTTACAAAAGGAAATACTATGAGGGAATCATTGTAACAAGAGAAGACCAGAGAGACCACTGCTTAGTAACAATTATTATTGTTCTTAATTTTTGATACTATTTCTCTTATCAACCTAACCTGTGCTCCGGTAAATAGTTGGTGTGAAATAAAACTCAAGAAAATCAACTGGAGTCAAGCTGATAAAGCTTTCTCTGTGATCTTTATTGTACTGTCTGCCCTTCCTCGTATAAAGTGTAAATTTACTTGGAGTTACCATATTCTTACACACTATTTGTAAATATGCAAATATTGTTGAATATTCTCTTTATTTTTAATTGCATTTTATTATACATATATAATCTAATCCAATCTGATATATGTTATTCATATTGCATTGCATTTTTTAAGAGATAGATAAGCAGGGATTAGCCAAAAGAAATTTGTTTTAAGCAGCTTTCTAAATATGTCACAATAAATTTACTTAATCCCAGAATAAAACGATCAAGGCAAGACAGGAGAGATAAGTACAAAGATAATACACAACAATTGACTTCCAATTTGTAGTGCAATAATAAATCATAAATAATATTTTAAAAATAAATTAAAGGAAAAAATCTATTTCTGTAAAAAGTTCTTTTTCTGTGTGTGTCTTTTTTATTGCTCCCCTTCACTTCCCCTCTGTTGTGTTGAAAAGCCGCATGGCGTTGGGAAGGAGTGATCTCCTGAGACTTCAGGAGAGCAGTACAGTGATAGTAATCTGCCACTGAAACTGCTCTTCTGTTGGGAGATGATGATATGCATTTGGACGATGCTGGTTGTCTATGATGGAAATGTGCCTCCTCGGTGTCCTTTGCACTGCCACACGTGAGGCTGCCCAGCTCAGTGCCATTGACACAGCCTCCTCCATCAGGCTGCTCCCCCAGCACACTACTGCATACATGAGGGCACTAGCTACCACAGTCTGGTAAAAGATCTGTAGCAGCATCTTGCATATGTTGAAGGACGCTAGCTTTCTGAGGAAGTACAGTAGGCTCTATCCTTTCCTGCAAAGAGCATCCATTTTGGCAGTTCAGTCTAGTCCAGTTTATCATCCAGATGCACTTCAGGTATTTCTAGGTGTGAACCACATTCACACGGTCACCTTTAATGGTAACAAGTTCTGGGTGAGTCTTGTTTCTCCTAAAGTCCATCATTTTCCTGGTCTTGGTGGTGTTGAGGTGCATGTGGTTTGCGTCGCACCAGTTGACGTAGTCCTCGATCAGTTTTCTGTGCTCCTCCTCCCCTTCCTTTGTTTACATACACTGCAAGCCCAGCTCCTTTGCGCTTTCCACAGGCTCTCATGTCCCTGTCCACTCTGACTCTGCTGAAGTCTGCTAGCTCCATGTTAGCATGTGAGACGCTAGCTGTTAGTCAGGTTACAGTGAAGCACAATAAGTTGCACTTCCTGAAAGTCTTGACATTCTTTGGCAGTGCAGTGAGCTTGTCTATATTGTTCGTTAGTGAGTTCACATTTTCCTTGAGTTGTGCATACAATCCATGTAAATACCTGAAAATAAAAGCTGAATGGTTGATCTTGAGCAGGTATTGGCACCCTTTACCTGTAAAAGCCATTTTGCCTCCTCTTCCAGTAAAAAAAATGTTTAGGAGCCGCAAAACATTACAGAACTTATAGTTTTTTTTAAATTGTAATCTTTTGTATTGTTACCTTATAGAACCATAAAATTCAACAAACAAAAGTGCAGCTACACTCGTAGCCCTACTCTGAGCTAATTTAAACACTGAACTGATTTGTGTAAAATACAAATTTAAGTGTCAGTGTTGTTTGCGCAATACCGGTTATTCCTGCACTGAATTGTCATCAATTACCATTCTATTGATCCTGGTCTTGATTGTCTTTGCAAAGAAAGACACTTTTATTTTATGTATAATTTTCTGTTCATTATTTGAATTAGGGGAATATATGCTCTGATATTTTTATGAAGGATTATTTCATGTATTCTCTAACTGTGAACGGCTTCCCAGCTCATGTACAGCCCAGTGTTGCCAACTTTTCTCGCTTTTTTCAATTTTCTTGCTAAATCTGGAGACTTTCAAATCTTATTTTCTCAAAACGACTAGAGAAAGTGTAAAGACTATTGCTGATGTTGTTTGGAGATTTTGTGGTATTTGAATTTTTCTTCACCAAAATAGTAATTTATTGAAGGTCCCTAGAAAAACTATCATTGGCAACAACGGCACTTCCCGAGCGAGCTCGGCGCACCATGAGAGAGCTGTCCAGACACGATGAGGGGGAACTACTGGGTGACTATCCATCGTCCAACTAACTTACCATGGTGTATTTGCAGACATAAAAGTGAAACATATTGTTCAGTCAACTGCCGCTGCACACATTACCTGCCTCTCCAGGAGTAACCACCTCGGCAATTAGCGTGTCACGGGCTGTGAGCACATAGTTACAGCGCACTTCTCGTTATAAAACATATTGCTATGCTCCCGTTAATTACATTGTTTTATTTTACTGCGCAGTAACTTCCTTTGGACTCAACTCAAAACTCCTTCACCTTTTTTTCTTTCCCACTCAGTGAGACTAATTGCACTAGCCTACCTCCCCCTCCCTTGCTCATCCAATCAGCAGTCAGAAAACAGTCTAGATGGCTAGGACGTTCTAGGAGTCCCAACAAGGAGGATGAAGAGCCGCATTCACGGACTTGGCGCCGAGTCAGATATTTCACATTCTTTTTGAAAATGAACTTTGGTGTTAAAAAAAATAACCGCGCTTAGCAAAGGGAGCCGCAACAAGGAAGCAGAAGAGCCGCACGCGGTTCGCCGACCCATGCTGTTGAGTCTCAATCATCTTTTGATGTCAAACGCCAATGTTTTCAGTCTACAACAAAGATCAATAAAGAAATTGACCTCACTGTTCCAATACATTTGGAGAGCACTGTATGATGTCAGACTTCTATGCTGATCAACATGTACACGTCTCAGTAAATGTGTAGGAATTTCAAAAAAGTATTTTTATTTGGTAAAAATTAACGCACCTCACACAGGAATCTGTTTTTGTTGCCTGCAGCTCGGATGTCGTAGTTTGGGGTCAACTTTTTCTTCCCGCACCAAGCATATAGGAAGTTCTTGATGTCCGCCATGGCAAAGAAAAGATCACCTCTTGTCCTGTCTCCCAAACTACAATGATTAGCACATAGAAAATATAACAAACACCACCACCGGGAAGGATATCTTAGCAGAAACAACAAAAATTCCAGTATTTTTTACAATTACAAATTAAACTTCTTAAAATTTGTAAGGAATGTTTTGTTCGGTCCGAAAAAAACACCCATCACTCGCCACTGTTTGTAGAGTCTACAGACGTGCAAAAGCAGTCTCAGTGACCAACAATGGCTACGTTTACATGCAGTCAAATAACCCTATCATAAACGGAATATTACCAATAACCTGTTTGCGCAACACCAGTAACCCTAATGAAAAACGCTGAATATGCTCATATTCCGGTTTATGAAATATCACCCCTAGGATAAACTTTTGTAACCCAAATATCGGGTCATATGTACACTTATCATGATATCACCATCAAAAGGAATACTCATTTGTGTTGCGCGCATGTTCCATTCAAAAGGAATAACTACTGATGTGCTGAAAGACAGGAACATTATGTTTGTACAGACCAGTGGTTCCCAAACTTTTTTGCCCCCCTTTTGGAGATAAAATTATTTTTAGCCCGCTCATCCCTAACAACCAACCCCGACAACTACGCCCCCACCCTCGCGCGTGACCATACGCCGCGGATGAAAACGTTGATTACACAGTTTGTAAATGTTTATGTACATACCCTGTTTGCAAACAGGGCCTGTAACACATCGCTAGAAATAATTTTGTGAACGCCGCCGTGGCTGGCCGGCTGAGAGAGAAACCGTGCTTCCTGACTGCCGGCCGCCGTCACTGCGCCCTGAACTCCCGCCCTGGCTCGGCTCCCCAGTGAGGAAGGCAGCAGAGGTTTGGGGCCGAGCCGGTGTGGTGCCGAGATATGTATGCGGGTTGCATGTAAATGCAGTCCATGTTTCAGAAACCGGAATATTGACAGCGTGATTATGACAGGATACACTGAACATTCATTGTCGCCCTGCTAACAGAGATGAAACCATCAGCATCCTTTTGGTAAGACCATAATGAACGAGGATAAGCGGCGTAGAAAATGGATGGATGGATGGGTAAAGCAGATAAACGTTAAGAGTTTCATTCGCCTCGATTGCTGTCGTCACTCGTTCGCGATTTGTCACGTTTTAAGCAATCATTTGAACCCCAAGCTAATCGAGCTAACGTTAGCCTTTTCATATTGAGCCTTGTATTATTTGCTACCTTTTTGTGCCAGGCTGCCAACGAGACGCACCACCGGAGCAATTTGGCTTAGTTGTGTTTCATCTGACACTCACGTTTAGTAGGTCTCAACCAGGGAACGGTCAAACCCTAACAGGTAGTGTTTTTCTGTGCTGCAATGGCGGATGGCCAGGCAGGCACTAGCGTTGTTCTTATTCTTCTTTTGGTTCAATGGCGGGCTGCAACCATGACTTCAAAGGTGCACACCGCCCCCTACTGTACAGTATTTCATGCTTCTTCTTCTTCTTCTGTTGTTTATTTGGCGGTTGGCAAACAGCTTTTAGGTGTGCATTACCGCCACCTACCGAATAGGAGTGTGGAACAGAATTTATTTTGTTCTATATTCTATTTATTAACCCCGTTGTCTTTAGGAATAAAAATATATATCTGTATAAAACATGCCCCGAGTCTAACTGTAATATATTGGCAATATTGTATCTTATCTTCTCTTGCTTAAATTTACTCTTCAACAGCCTTCTCTTCTGCTGATACTGCTTGCAATGTATTAAGACATGACTAATATTTTCAGTTACATTACAGTAGTCACAAAAACCTGTTTCATGTTTCCCTATTATTTTAAGTGTACTGTTAAGACCTGTATGTCCAATTCTCATTCTTGTTATGATGTCTTCTTCTTTCCTATTTCTGCTGGTACTTCTTATTTGATCCACTCTTTTTTTAACACTATACAGCTGCCTACCTTTTGAGTCTCTATCCCATGCGTCCTGCCATTTCTTTACAATCTTGTCCTTCACAACTGCCTTAATCTCAGCTTTACTGTATTTTATATTTACCTGTATTTGTGCTCTCCTTGTTGCTGTCTTTGCATAAGTATCTGCCAATTCGTTCCCCACCACTCCTATATGTGCTGGCACCCATAATAGCTTCATAATTATCCTTTCCTTTTTTATTCTACTATTCGTTTGAATTATCTCATAAATGATATCTTGTCTTGACTCTGAGTTCATAGTTTTAATGCTGACAAGAGCACTACTGGAATCTGAAGCTACAACAACTGATACCGGTTTAACCACTTCCACCCATTGAAGAGCTAGCCAAATGGCCATCAGCTCTCCAGTGTACACTGACAAATTATCATTTCCTCTATAATTGACTGCAACATTTAATTCAGCTTTTTACTCAGGTTCTATGTTTAGTTAGTTTTATGTTTATTTAATACTCTATGTTTACTTAGAATTCTACGTTGCACTGAGTCGCCAAAGAAAGTTCCTAGTTTGTGAATTGTTCACTGACAATGGCAATAAAGTTTTTTCTGATTTCTGATTCTGATTCTGATTCTGAGGAATAACAAAGGCCACCCCTACTGCTTTAGCTTCATTTTTTGAAGCATCAGTAAATATCTGGATTCGATCTCTATATTTTGCTTGTATGTATTGACTAACGTCTTTCTTATCAATGTTGTTATTCTGATTATATTTTAATAAACACATATCTACATCAGCCTCCTCAAAAGACCATGGTGGAACGACTGGAAAGAGAACAGTAGGGGACACTAACATCTCTTCCATAGCCACATCTTTCACTAGCCTATTTATCATCCACCCAAACCCTGTTTGATTTTTTTCCCTCTCCTGACATTTCTCCAAAACCTTTTTTGTTGGATTATTGTCCTGATGTCCTTTCAAGTTTGCCCAATACCCCAACAATATTTGCTCCCTTCTTAACTGAAGTGGCATCTCATTCATTTCCACTAGTAATGCCGCAAAATTGGAGTAGATCTAAAAGCACCACTGCTCAAACGTAACGCCTGATACTGTATTACATCGAGTTTCCTCAGTGTTGTCTTTGATGCAGACCCACACACTACACAGCCATAGTCAATTACCGATCTTATAAGCCCTATATACAATTTCTTCAATGTTTCTCTACATGCCCCCCACTCCTTTCCTCGAAGGCATCTCAAAATATTTAACACTTTTTTGCATCTATCAACTACTTTTTCTACATGGACTGCAAAGGTAAGTCATTTGTCAAACCAGATTCCCAAGTACTTAAAAGACTGGACTACTTCTAAGTGTTCACCATAGAGCTTTATATTAACCCGACATTTTTTAATCTTTTTTGTAAACAAAACTACTTTTGTTTTTCCTACTGAGAACCTAAATCCCCATTCCAGAGCCCATCCCTCAATAGCAGTAATTGCCTCCTGCATCTTCTCAACCAAAAACTCTACATTCTGCCCCCTTTTCCAAACCACCCCAACGTCTGCAAACAAGGATACTCCAAATGAACCATCAATCCGACTAAATACCTCATTTATCATAATTGAAAATAAAACCGGACTAATAATACTCCCTTGAGGGGTACCATTTTCCACTAATAAATACGAACTATTTTCTGTCCCAACTCTCACTGAGATCTTCCTCTCTGATAGGAAGCTTTTCATCCACTGCCCCATCCTGCCTCTAATCCCCAACCTCCCAAGTTTGATCAACAAGCCTTCCTTCCACATCATATCGTATGCTTTTTCTACATCAAAAAATACAGCTATAAGACTTTCCCTGTTAACTTGAGCTTTCCTTATCTCGTCCTCTAGATGTATTGCTGGATCAGAAGTACTCCTTCCCTTTCTGAACCTAACCACATAAGTCATAAACAGCACTAGTTTATCCACTGAAACATCTCTAATTGATGAGGATGCTGAGCTGCCGCTACCGTCCTTACCTTATCTATGTGTGTTGCTTGTTGTCCTCTTTGCCTACTATGTATTTTAACCGCTTCTGACATGACACCTTTTGCTCTGTTCTCACCTGTTGAGTTTCAGTTGCCTGTTTTCTAACTGGGCACCCACCGTAAGCTGCAGTATGGCCCACCCCAGAGTTACAACACTTGACCTTAATATTTACATCACACTCCCCATAAGAGTGTTCCCCTCCACATCTTGCACACCTCTGTTTGCTTTTACATGCACCAGCAATGTGTCCGTAACGCTGACACTTATAACATCTGAGAGGAGGTGGTACAAATGGCCTTACACTAAAGCTCAGAAACCCAATCATTACTCCCGTGGGTAATGTGTCATCTTTAAATGTTAATAAGATACTTTCACTTTCCACCCTACTCCCCTCACAAAAGGCTTGGAGACGTTTAGTTGCCACAATATTGCCACCAGTCATCTGCTTCTTCAACTCCTCAAGATTTTCTCCCACTGGGATATGGGAAATCACCCCTCTTGCTCCTCGCATTTCCCCCACCCTTTTCCTCTCTGCCACTGCAACTTTACATATATATTTCATCTTCATTGCTTTATTCATTTGCTCCGCGTCAGTACATTTGACGAGTAAACACCCATCTCACAACACCTTTGCCAGTTCTATCTCCCCAATCGAATGTTTTAGATATGTAGTCAGACTGATAGGGCTGACCCTTTTTAGATCATGTCCTTCTTTAAACTTAAATAGGATTTTAAACTCTTCCTTATGCTGCAGCACTTTCTTCCTTACCATTGCACCGATTCCCTCGTCTTCTAATGCCCTTTTGCTACTCCCCGACAAACTCCCACCGCTTTTCCTTCCTCCTCCCCCTGGTAATCCATTACCTACATCCATGTCGCCCATCTCATCATCCTCCGAATACTCCCCCTCATTAACTATCATTCTGCTCCATTCACTATTCAGTTTATGCCAAACCGTCGTCCCCTAGCCCGGCAGTCTAATGTTGTTGCCGTCTTTTAGGTCCCGTGATGGTCCGAGCAAGTAGTCTGAATTTGCTTTCCTTTTGAATTTGTTTACATGATCGGCTTCTTGGCGGAAAGACTTCCTCCAGTAATTCATGCTAATTCAGATAAGGATATAAAGAGATAAACAACACTACTGCTTATAATAATAATGTAGATGCTATTATATACTCCTGTGTCCTTTTAATACTCGCCGCTCTCTGTGTATCTCCCCTTCTTGTTCCTAAAATACCCTCAATGGACCATTCCTTGCCTATTTTAGCAAGGGGGCACATTTCACGTCTTACTTCGTCCACATCGCGCACGCCCCGTAACGTCATTACACGCTCCGGCACCCAGACTGACGCAGAATACATGACGCAAACATACAAAACTAGTACAAAAATATATTTACATAAAAATTATCACAACAATACTGTTAAGTGTTTTGGTGAAATTAAACGTCATCTTAAGCTCGTTACATCCACCCCCCCTGAATTTCACTAAAATCACTAAACATACCAACACTACCACAGCACTAAAAATCCCAAGGACCAGGCACAGAAGGATCTCATCCTACTTCAGACGTAAACTATCTGTCAAACAGATCAATGAAAGTCCAGAGGTTGATCAGGTCTCTAAACCCTCAAGGGAAGAATGTGATGCAGCCTACACCACAATAAACCCGGTCCCCACCATATCAGGCACAAAACCAATAAACATCTGTAAAACATACACAGGTCTAAATTAACATACCACATACCACAAGATAACCAGCTCCAGCAAAGTCACTAAACCATGGTCTCAATGAGCCGACATACAGGTCTAATCGCTCTGCCAGCACGGGTGATCACACTATCACGCAGCAACGGTCGATCAAGGTCGGTTAGACCAGGAACTGTCTGAGGAGGTTCACGGTCAACAGGTGAAACATTCGGGTGCAAGTCCACGTCCCCAGTAAAAGCGGTCTGAATCTTGTTAAGGTCAACTAGAAGGTCTGATGGATCAGCAGTTGCGTCAGGTAGGTCATAAACATGAGACAGGTCAGGCGCACAATATTGTGAATCAGTCGAGACCCACAGTGATGTCCGTACCAGGGAAGACTTCCGCTCCAGGCTCATCAAGCCATCCGCCACGCTGTCATCACACGAGGACGGGGACACCGACACGCTGTCCAGCGATTTACGAATGGGGAGGAAGGAGATGTCCAGCAACAGGTTCCTGTGTACGACTTTTTGCTGTCCTGAGGAGTCTCTTATTCTGTAAACATGAATAGAGGGCATTCGTTTAACAACTGTGTAGACGACCCGTTCCCACTTGTCGGCTAGCTTCCTCTTGCCACGCTCTCCCTTTTAACAAGGAGCACACGATCACCAACTTGCAGAGCAACATCCCCTGACCTTCTTATTGTATTGACGAGCCTGATGGTCTTGCTCCTTATTAGTGTGTTGTTGTGCGACGCTGGCCGCCTCCGACAGGTATGAGAGGAGAGTCTTGGAGTAGGTACTGAAGTCCGAAACTACAGGATCATGAAGGACATACTTGAAAAGCACATCGACAGGCAATCTTGGGACACGACCAAACATGACATAGAATGGGGGGTAGCCAGTGGTCTCATGGACAGTGGCATTGTGGGCAAATGTCAACGTGCGAATCTGTTGCGTCCACTCTTGGTTGGCTCTGAGAGGGAGAGCACGGAGCATGTTACCAAGAGTGCGATTGAACCGTTCTGTGCCCCCATTGCCCATAGGGTGATAGACAGTGGTGTGGGACTTGGCAACACCAGAGAGTTGTAGTAATTCGGACAGCAGTTCGCTCTCAAAGTTGGGACCCTGGTCGGAGTGAATTCGCTCCGGAAACCCATAAACACAAAATACGCCATCCCACAACTTCTTGGCCACATGTTTAGCAGTCTGGTTCCTGCTAGGGAATGCATGGGCCATTTGTGTAAAATGGTCAGTAACCACAAGCACATCAACAGACCTCTTCTGCTTGTCCTCTGCTGACCAGAAATCAATGCACACGAGCTCCATCGGGGCTGACGTCTTAATACTCTCTAAAGGAGCACAAGCTGAAGGCTCTGGTGTCTTTGCAAACACACACCTCTCACAACAGCGAACATATTCCTTCACATCTCGACCCATTCTGGGCCAAAAAAAACGTTGCCTGGCCAAGTGGAGAGTTCTGGCCTGACCCTGATCTCCCGCCAAATCATGAACTCCCTCTAACGCCCTATCCCTCAACCCAGCTGGTAAGACTACCTGGAATGTCTTTACTTTACTGACAGGGTCCCTTGACTCCCTGTAAAGTATCCTACCCCGGATCCTAAGCCTATCCCAATGCGTCAACAAAGTCAACTGCCGAGCATCCATGTTAGCCTTTCCCGTCTGGAGGGACGTTTCTTGCGAATCACAAATGGCAGAATTCTGGAAATCATATGGTCTTGAAGTTCATGGTCCTCCAACTCACGCAAGGTGAAAGAAGGTAGCGAATTTTGACCTGGAGGCTGCAACTGCTGAACACAGTGAGCTAGACATGCAGCCCTCAATCCAGTGTTTGTCTCCCAGTCACTGTGACACATGAGGGCAGCGTCCACTTCAGTAGACTCAAAACAACCTGCCGCCACGGGCAGCGGCTCCGGCCGCTGGACCATTTGTAGATGTTGGGCCCCGACTCTGAGCACCTCCTGATTCTTGCCCGCTTCGGCATTCTCTGCCTCTTGTACCAAACTACTGTAGGGCTCCTCAATGAGACGTCTACTAACAAAGGACGTGAAGGGGCTACAACTCAGGGCATCAGCCACAATATTTTTTGGACCTGGGATGTACTTCAAGTCAAAGGAGTAGGACGACAGCTTGGCCACCCAACGCAGCTCGTAAGCATCAAGCTTGGGCTTATTTAATATGTGAGTCAACCGGTTGATGTCAGTCCACACTGTGAAGTCGTGCCCTTTCAACCAGTGACTGAACTTCCCTGTAACACACCACTTCAGAGCCATGAACTCCAGTCGATGAGCAGGATATCTCTGCTGAGACTTGCTAAGGGACTTACTAGCAAAAGCAATGGGACGAGCCCGATCCTCTTCAGCCGGCAGTTGGGACAAAACGGCACCAAGGCCATCCAAAGATGCATCCACTGAGAGAATAAATGGTTTTGAAAAGTCAGGGTGGGCAAGCACGGCACAGTTCAATAACTTATCCTTGAGCCTATGGAAGGCTCCTTCACATTCAGGGGCCAATCGGCAGCAGTCAATTTTCTAAATGTGCCAGCACCATGCGTGGCTCGTCCTCTCCTCTTCAGGCCAGCTGTCAAGGCAAACAGGGGCTTGGCTATAGATGAACAACTGGGGATGAAACTTTAAAAGAAAAAGACCATGGCCAAAAAGGATTTGAGCTTCTTCACAGAAGGTGTGCAGCCATCACGTTCCATCAGGGCCTCCATGGGCATTTGGGAAATCACTTCCACCTTTGCGGGATCTACTGCAACACCTTCTTGATCGATGACATGGCCAAGAAACTTCACAGATCTCTGCAGTAGATGGCACTTCTTGGGGCTCAGTTTAAGGTTATTTTCTCTGAGCCTTTGGAAGACGACCCGAAGCCTATCAAGAGCCCCCTCCTCAGTTGGAGCAAAGACAAGAAGGTCATCAAGATAGCACAGCATACTGGTAAAGTTGAGGTCCCCAAAAATGCTCAACATCATGCGCATAAATGAAGCCGGGCTGTTACAAAGCCCCTGTGGCATCTTATTGTATTCATACAAGCCGACAGGTGTTGTAAAGGCTGTGTACTTTTTGTCTTCTTCACACATAGGTACTTTATAGAAGCCAGAGGTCAGGTCCATTGTGCTAAAGAAAGCACTGCCTCTGAGTGCAGCCAGACAGTCCGCTTGGTGTGGCAATGGATGAGCATCCTTTAAAGTCCGCGCATTCAGCCATCTGAAATCGGTGCAAATTCTCAGTCCACCATCCTTCTACCACACCAAAACAAGAGGGGACGCATAATCACTCATAAATTTCAGAATTATCCCTTTTTCCTCCATTTCGGTGAGCACCTGTCTGAGTTTTACTTAGTGGGCTGGGGGCACTCTCCTGTATGGCATGCGGAATGGACGACTGTCAGTCAAGTGGATGCGATGCACAAACCCCCTAGCCTCGCCACAATCAAGCGAGTGCCTAGAAAAAATGTCCTGAAATTCCTCAACAAGTCTTGCAATTGCAGTCCTGCACTGTGGACTGGCGTGTCATGAGTCAATGTCAAGGTCACCCAACCCAAGGTCAGAAAGTCTGGAACTCAAGTCATTATTAGTTGTAGCTGACCCGACCGGCCCACGTAGCACCCCGTATGGCTCCTGACACACATTCTGCTCAATGTCAAAATCTTCAACCCCAATACACGGTAAAACATCAGCTAGCAACAGCTATCAGCTATCTTGCAATAATGTTTCAAAGTGACCAACTTAGCAGACAAATTGGTCACCTTAAGGGGGACCCACCGGTCACCCCACATGGGTGTGACAAGACAACCGACAAGGATGTCTCTCGGTCCGAGGTAGCCAACCGGTGTTAGCCAAGCTAGTTTCCACTTAGCAGAAGAACATACAGTAGTTGCAAAGTGCACAATACAATACAACATTGGTGGAATCCCTCATCAGACAGTAACAATGTAGCAACCACAACTGCATGGACGTTAAATCACAACTTGACACATTTCACGCAACTTTCGGGGGGCAACCTCGTCCACACCAGCCACATGTGTGGACAAGATCGCGCACGCCCCGTAACGTCATTACGTCACCGCGCTCTGGCACCCAGACTGACGCAGAATTACCTGACGCAAACATACAAAACTAGTACAAAAATATATTCATTCATTCATTTTCTATACCGCTTATCCTCATTAGGGTCACGGGGATGCTGGAGCCTATCTCAGCAGACTTTTGGGCGAGAGGCGGGGTACACCCTGGACTGGTCGCCAGTCAATCGCAGGGCAACACAAATATATTTACATACAAATTATCACAACAATACTGTTGTGATACCAATACTGTTTCACCAAAACACAACAAAGTGTTTTGGTGAAATTAAATCACCAATCATCAATTAAATCAATCATCTTAAACTCATTACATAAGGAATGCACAATCTTTACGATTTTACACTCCACACATGCTTTCCATTTACCTACCAAAAACATTGTTTTATTTAACCCAGTGTGATCTCATCACAATATATACATATTATGTTATATATATATATATATATATATATATGATGTTTATTACAGCACTGTTATCGACGGCCAAGTTGTTCGACTGGAGAACCCCCTTGAAAACGAGATTTTCACGTTTTGCTCGGCGCGGCATGGTGTAACGACCCCTAGGATTCAGAGAGCTGGACGTCAGCCAGGTAGGTTCCAGGAATCTTTTAATAGTAATGCTGCGAAGCAGCGGCAGGAACAAAACAACGAAACGACAGTAGAGAAAAAGTAACAGGAGACAAAGAGCCGACACCCGACTGGCGCACGCACCTGAGCATAAATAGCCAGGAACTAAATGAGGAACAGGTGCTCGTTATTAACTAAGTGACTAAACTAAGAAACAGCCCATAAACACAGGAAAATAACACAGGAAAACCAACTAGAACGAAACCAAAACTGTCACGAAGACAAACATACAGATCGTGACAGAGATGCTGCATCTCAAGGAGCTATTCCTCTTTAAAATGTAAAATAAATAAAAAAATAAATAAACATCATAATCTAGTTAAAATGTTTCCTCTTTTGTTTTTCCTTTTCGCCCCTGGTGCATTGATTTTTGGTAAAGTGTAATATTTTCTTTCGCTACTATCACCGTCCCACCTGCTTCTGCCATTTCTCCATTTGTTTTTTGACAATTGCCTTTACGTCACCTTTACTAACAGGTACATTTACAATATCAGTCATTCTTTTAGCAATTCTTTTTGCTCACTCATTCCCTTCCACACCTACATGTGCAGGCACCCAGCACAACCTTAATTCTATTTTTAACATATGTAACTGCAATAGGGTTTGTTATATGTGTAATGAGAAATCCTCTCAACTTGATTACCTATTTTAAATGCTATAAATGGCTGCCAGAAAGTCCATACAGCATACAACTACCCATTGTAGGTCAATGATAACTGCCATCATTTCTGCTGTATTAACTGGAAGGTGGTCGGGTAATCTTTTTGCAATGCTATAATTCATTGATGGTACAAAGATTCCAATCCCATCCATCCATTTTCTTCCGCTTATCCAAGGTCGGGTCGCGGGGGCAGCAACCTGAGCAGGGAAGCCCAGAGGTCCCTCTCCCCGGCCACTTCTTCCAGCTTTTCCCAGCGGATGCCGAGGCGTTCCCAGGCCAGCTGAGAGACATAGTCTCTCCAATGTGTCCTGAGTCTTCCCTGAGGCCTCCTACCGGTTGGACGTGCCCTGAACACCTCCCCAGGAAGGTGTTCGGGAGGCATCCTAACCAGATGCCCGAGCCACCTCATCTGGCTCCTCTCAATGCGGAGGAGCAGCGGTTCTACTTCGAGTCTCTCCCGGATGACAGTGCTTCTCACCCTATCTCTAAAGGAGAGCCCAGCCACCCTGTGGAGAAAACTCATTTCGGCCGCTTGTACCCGCGATCTTGTCCTTTCGGTCACTACCCAAAGCTCATGACCATAGGTGAGGGTAAGAACGTAGATCGGCTGGTAAATCAAGAGCTTTGCCTTTTGGCTCAGCTTTCTTTTCACCACGACAGATCGGTGCAGAGTCCGCATCACTGCAGACGCTGCACCAATCCGCCTGTCCATCTCGCGTTCCATCCTTACATCACTCGTGAACGAGACCCCGAGGTACTTAAACTCCTTGAGGCAGGACTTCATCCCCGACCCGGAGATCGACCCGGGTTCGACTTATTGCCGGCAATGTGAACCAAACTCTGACACCGGTTATACAGGGAACGAACCGCCTGGATTAGGTGGTCCGATACCCCATATTCCCGAAGCACTCCCCACAGTATTCACCACGGAACACGGTCGAATGCTTTCTCCAAGTCCACAAAACACATGTCGACTGTTTGGGCAAACTCCCATGTACCCTCAAGGACCCTGCCAAAAGTATAGAGTTGGTCCACAGTTCCACAACCAGGACGAAAACCACACTATCCAGCGGATCCTCCTCTCCAGAACCCCTGAATAGATCTTACCGGGAAGGCTGAGGAGTGTGATCACACGATAGTTAAAACACACCCTCCGATCCCCCTTCTTGAAAAGCGGGACCACCACCCCGGTCTGCCAGTCCCCGACGTCCAGGACGTCCAGCATCGTCCATCGTCCAGCATCCAGGGCCTTAAGGAACTCCGGGCGGATCTCATTCACCCCCGGGGCCTTGCCACCAAGGAGCTTTTTGACCACCTCGTGACGTCAGCCGCAGAGATAGGCGAACTTGACTCAGAGTCCCCAGGCACTGCTTCCATGTTGGAAGGCGTGTCGGTGGGATTGAGGAGGTCGTCAAAGTATCTCCTCCACCGGTTCACAACATCTCGAGTCGAGGTCAGCAGCACACCGTCCCCACCATACACGGTGTTGACTGTGCACTGCTTCCCCCGCCGGAGACGGCGGATGGTGGTCCAGAATCTCTTTGAAGCCATCCGGAAGTCGTTTTCCATGGCCTCTCCGAACTCCTCCCATGTCCGGGTTTTTGCCTCAGCGACCGGCAGGGCTGCAGACCGCTTGGCTTTCCGGTACCTGTCAGCTGCCTCCAGAGTCCCATGGGCCAAGACGGCCTGATAGGACTCTTCCTTCAGCTTGACGGCATCCCTTACCACTGGTGTCCACCAACGGGTTCTGGGATTACCGCCACGACAGGCTCCGACCACCTTACGGCCACAGCTCCGATCGGCCGCATCGACAATAGAGTCGCGAAACATCGTCCACCTGGATTCAATGTCCGCTGCCTCGCTCGGAACATGGTCAAAGCTCTCCCGTAGGTGGGAGTTGAAACTCCTTCTGACGGGACTCTGCCAGGCGCTCCCAGCAGACCCTCACAATGCGTTTGGGTCTGCTAGGTCTGACCGGCATCCTCCCCCACCATCGGAACTAACTCACCACCAGGTGGTTATCAGTTGACAGCTCCGCCCCTCTCCTCACCCGGGTGTCCAAAACATGTGGTCGCAAGTCCGACGACACAACCATAAAGTCAATCATCGAACTGTGGCCCAGGGTGTCCTGGTGCCAAGTGCACATGTGGACACCCTTATGCTTGAACATGGTGTGTTCGTTATAGACAATCCGTGACGAGCACAGAAGTCCAATAACAAGACACCGCTCGGGCTAAGATCAGGGGGGCCGTTCCTCCCAATCACACCTCTCCAGGTCTCAGTGTCGCTGCCAACATGAGCGTTGAAGTCACCCAGCAGAACAAGGGAATCCCCCGAGGGAGCACTCTCTAGTACTTCCTCTAAGGTCTCCAAAAAGGGCGGGTATTCTGAACTGCTGTTTGGCGCATAAGCGCAAACAACAGTCAGGACCCGTCCCCCCACCCGAAGGCGTAGGGAAACTACCCTCTCGTTTACCGGGTTAAACTCCAACGTGCAGGCTTGAAGCCGGGGGGAAAAAAGAATTGCCACCCCTGCTCGTTGCCTCTCATTGCTGGCAACACCAGAGTGGCATGAAGTCCAGCCCCTCTTGAGAGGACTGGTTCCAGAGCCCTTGCTGTACGTTGAGGTGAGTCCGACTATATCTAGCCGGAATTTCTCCACCTCACGCACCAGCTCAGGCTCTTTGCCCGCCAGAGAGGTGGCATTCCACGTACCGACAACTAGCTTCTGTAGCCGAGGATCGGACCGCCAAGGGCTCTCCATCGTCCCACTTACTTTTTGACTCTATTATAATTAAATCTACCTCGGGTTTTGGAAATAACCAGATAGGAACATTACTTATGGGTGAAGTGTTTATATATATTATTTAGTTTGTATTTCTCTAATTTATATTTGATTATTCATCCAAAACTATTACTTTTAGTTGAATTATCCCAACATTCCTGACTCACACTATTGGCCAAATTTCCATGACTACATCCCTAAAGAAAAAGACCCAATCCTTCTGTCCGAATTCTTAAAAATATCACTAATTATGACATTAAACAAAACTTGGCTAATTACACTCCCCTGTGGAATATTTACTATTTAGTATTCATCAGATATTTCTGATACAACTTTCACGTTAATTTTTTTGTCAAATAAAAAGTCAAGAACCCAGTTATAAAACCCACCGCTAATTTTCATCTTACTTAGCAAACTTTCCCACCTCGTGGAGTTAAAAGACTTTTCAAGATCAAAAATACAATATTCATCAACTCTCTCGTTTTAAAGCTCCACTATATTTCATTGCTTACTTTCACTACAGCAACCATTGTTGGCTGCCCTTTTCTGAAACCACACAGATACTGTATGTTGCAAATAACTTTCAACTCCTCAGTAACAACAGTAGTATTGGCTGTCCTAAAAATCGTGATAACATCACCAGCTGATTTGCACATTATTTGCATATAATGTAATAAATTCTGTAGGAAAAAAGCAGAACCTCATTGTTGCTTAGTGAGAACATAAACTGCAGATAAATACATGCTTATATTTTAGGTTTCCAAATACCATAAAACTCTCCGACGAAAAAGTAGCTAGATTTGCTGGTAGTTGCTCTTGAGAAAGAATGTCGTCAAGAGGGTTTCAAATTTTGCCAGATTTAGCAACAACGTTGCCAAGTTGGCAACACTGTTACCTGTCTTGTTGTGTAACAGCGCCTTCTGGTGATCCGGAGCTGTGGACTAACCACAGGAGCCTCCACACTGCTCACCTGGTGATCTAGGTGAGCTCCTCCTCCTCTTCTGACATTGTGTCCATGGGAATAAGAAACATGACCCATCCTCCTGGTCACCTGAGCTGAGCAGTTGAATGTTTAATGGACTCACAGAGCACCAAACCCTAGACCGGGACACAGCTCCACCAGCAGAACCTGGACAGTTAGACAAAGCTGTAGCACACAGGTACGCTCTTGAGTACTGTTCACCTGTGTTGTTTCCTATTGTGGCCGTGGGTTTCCTGGTGATGGTTGCAGGATGTCAGAGGAAAGGCAGCGAGCAATGTCAGCCTCGGGGCAGTCCCTGTACCTGCTCTTGGGTCTAGAGCCGGGATGCAGCCATGATGACATCAAAAAATCATACAGGTAAAAGTCCCGTTCACTCATATGTGCCCAGCGGTTCAGGGTAGCAGCTGTGTGTTGTGCATCAACAGGAAGCTGGCATTGCGTTACCATCCAGACAAGAACCCAGACCACCCAGAGGCAGCGGAGAAATTCAAGGAGGTGAACAGCGCCCACGCCGTCCTGTCCGACCCCACCAAGAGGAACATCTATGACTCTTATGGCTCTTTGGGGCTCTATGTGGCCCAGCAGTTTGGAGAAGATAATGTCAACACCTACTTCATGCTGTCCACCTGGTGGGCCAAGGTGGGCGGGGCTTGGTCTTCCAGCACACTTGTGGTTGAGATGCAGACAGGAAGTGAAGTTGGCTTTGTGTCTGCCTCAGGGGCTCTTTGCTCTCTGTGGCGTCCTGACGGGGTTTTACTGCTGCTGCTGCCTCTGCTGCTGCTGTAACTGCTGCTGTGGACAACTTAAAGCCACACCTCCAGATGAAGGGGAGGAGCCGCACTATGTCTCCCCTGATGACCTGGAGGAGGAGACAAGTGACCAACCCACCAACGGTGAGAAGGAAGTCTGTCGATTTCGACAGTACTGTTGTAGGCCTCCGCAGGCGCTAAGGGGTGTTTTTATATTTACACACAAACAGGATGTACATTTCAGATTTGGGCATGTGTGTTAGCAGATGTCGAGGCAGCCGTCGTTCATCAGCCTTTGAACGCCAGCGAGAAAACTCAGCTGATCTCTGATGGACGCCGCAGATATGGCGACACCTACACATGATGACGTCAGCACGCCTGTAACCACGCCGAGAGACTGACTCAGCTTTTTTCTTCTTGTCACATGAAATAAAATGTCTTCAATGTGATGACACGTTGCTGGTGTTCAATAAACAAACTAGACTTGAGGGAGTCAACAGCAGGGGGCACCTTCTTCCACTCACATCAAGTGCAGTGCCTCCCAGCCCCACCTAATCGACACACACTGGGCTGTCATGCCTCCTGTTGACCTTTGACCGATATGGCCATATCGGCATGGCAACAGCTGACGTGTGTGTCTAAAAACAGATTCAAGTGTGACACTGCTCTTTTCTTGCTGCCTCCTTCACTTTTTGTCCTCAGGGAAGCCCTGTCCGCCACGTTCTCATGTCCACGGTGTCCTCCCAGCGTCATGGAGAGTTTGGAGAAGCAGCTCATCTGTCCTATCTGTCTGGAGATGTTCTCCAAACCAGTGGTCATCTTGCCATGTCAACACAACCTCTGTCGCAAATGTGCCAATGACGTCTTCCAGGTCAGTGTGTGCCTAAGGTGGGTGCATGTACAATGTGTGTGTGTGTGGTGAGGAAGCATATAGAGTATATATACTAATAAAGGGAATTGGAAAGAATGAGAGTCGAGGGTGCTAGCCATTAAGATCAAAGCCCAGACTGTCAACTCAATGTCCATTGTGATTCTTAAGGCATCAGGGAGTAAGATTTTACCCACTTACGTTTACTCTTTCAGAGCCACACTGGCTGGCAGAAGATTGTGATGAACATGAACATACATTTCACACTGTCTGTGCAGGCATCCAACCCCTACCTGTCATCCAGAGGTAGCTCCACCATGGCGTACAGTGGTCGCTTTCGCTGCCCATCCTGCCGTCATGAGGTGACCCTGGATCGCCATGGAGTGTACGGACTGCAGAGAAACCTTCTGGTGGAGAACATCATTGACATGTACAAACAAGGAACCAGCAGGTACACACATACGTTGCTAGTTCCCTGTTGTAACAAACTGTTTATATGTAGCAAGCAGCGACGTGTGATCAGGGTAGACAGGTGAGGCTGACTGGTGATGATGAAAAAAAAAGAATAACTAGAAAAGCACTCAGAGAGCACAGCCCCCCTCCAAGCACCATAGTTCCACCCATATTGTGATTCACACCAAAATAGTAATTCTACATTTTCTGGATGAGTTTCTGATATTTTGTGGAACCTGTTGGAAACACATCCTGTATTTTTTGCTCTTGCCATTTGTTGTGGAGTCATATGCACAAATGCCAAAAAGGGTCCTCTCTCACAACGTTAAAGAATCTTTTTTTAAAAATAATGCATTCAGACGGTGATCTGGATTACTTCTCCAAATAAGTTGGGTAGTGTTTGGGAGCAACAAATCAAATGTAAGATATTTTTATGCTTTGCTGAGTAACGGAATTAATTTGACTGTCAAGATGGATTATTATATTTCCAGCTCATCAGAAATTGATCAAACTTGTACAACAAAGTATCCAAACCAAAGTATCCATAGTGTGCATGTTCTTCATAGACCAAAGGTAAAACCGCGAATGTTTTTTCAGTTAAAAATGAATGAATTAATGGAACTAAGAAGTATTTTGAAAG
This sequence comes from Oostethus manadensis, assembly GCA_024372805.1. Taxonomy (NCBI): domain Eukaryota; kingdom Metazoa; phylum Chordata; class Actinopteri; order Syngnathiformes; family Syngnathidae; genus Oostethus; species Oostethus manadensis. The sequence continues at coordinate 2,933,058 of QODF01000022.1, read as the reverse complement.
ATTTTTTTTAACAAAAGTGAATTATTCTGTATATTTTTTACTTGTAATCCTTTTATTGAGCAACCTGTATTAACGTCACTGCTAGCTTGCAATCTAGCATTAACATTTCAACTTATTTTTAAGGCTGTCATTCTCTCACGCTGGCATTCTCTTGTTGTCATTCCCATAAGACGTTCTCAGTCATGTGCTCATTCTAAAGTTCTCATTGATTGTAAAATGTTTGTTTGTCCCAAGAAGAGATCAGGCGGACACACTTTTCTGTATTTTCAGTATTTTAGTGCAAACATTTTGCTGTCACAAAAAAGTTGGCACAAAGTACAGAATGCCGGATCTCTGCCCTCGAAGTAGGAAGCAGAAAATCCTGACCTAGGAAGTGCCTACCAGGTTATACTGCACTTGAGTACCTCCCGCACAGGGGCATTACTCTCTCTTTAGTTGCTCAGTGTGTCAGACTGTGTTACAATTTAACTTGCTCAAGCTCGAGTCAATCAAGTGTGTGTGTTGTAGTGTAAAAGCGTAGTGGCTGGCTTGATATGGTTGCCAAGAAACCTGTCTGTGCAAAATTCAGCACTGATGCCACTGTGAGTGTGAGCTATCTCCTCTCTACGCACACAGGTACCTCTGTACAGACAGCACAACATATCCCATCTTGACCTTCCAACAACTAGCACTATTCCACAAGCATATCCGTTAGATAACTATGTGAATGTATTTTGTCCTATGTATATCCTAAGTATTGATCAATAATAAAAACAAGCAAACTAAACAAGCTGTGTATATATTGTCAAAATGAGCCCTGCAGTGCAACCAATGTCTAACTACTTTGGTTGTATCATTCTAGTCTATTCTAACAATTGTAAGTGGTATTCTCACGACATTGTTGGGTTTTCATGCTATATGTCTCAGCAAAGGGACACTCCCAGGGACAGAAAGGGTGGAGCATCCCACGTGCGAGCAGCATGAGAATGAAAAGATCAACATCTACTGCGTAAGCTGTGCCACCCCCACGTGTTCCCTGTGCAAAGTGTTTGGGGCGCATAAAGACTGCAATGTGGCACCACTCGACGTTGTCTTCGGCAAGCAGAAGGTGGGCTTTGTCGCCACAATGTATCATGTGAGCGGTGACGCAGCAGCGGCGGTGGTGAGATCATGTTTCCTGTGATAGGCCGAGCTGAGCGAGTGCATTGCTCTGCTGGTGGGCGCAAACGAGAGGATTCAGGCTGTTACCACTCAGCTCGAGGAGACTTGCAGAGTTGTGGATGTGAGTTAATCTTCATCACAATCTTTTTACCACACCTAAAACAATTGTACTGCTCTTGGATTGAAAGCTCACTTTGATCACACCCACCAGAGATGTCACAGTCCAGGTTGCACCTTAAGTGGTTTGCAGTTTGGATCTTCAGAAGAAGTGTGCTTTTGTGACTGCATCGTTGTCATTGTCAGTGAATTCACTGCAGCCGTGGAGTGTTGTCGATGCTGCCAATGAACAGGAAGTTATTGTCATGTTTCCAGGACAACGGTCGCAGACAAAAGTCCAAGGTTTGCGAATCCTTTGACCATCTCTTTGCTGTCCTGGAGGAGCGAAAAAGTCAGATGAGCGTGCGGATCAGCACAGAGCAGGAGGAGAAGATGGACTACATCAAAGGCCTGAAGAGAAAATACAGTGAGCATCTGGACAACGCTGCAAAGCTCCTGGAGAACGCCATTCAGACCATGGACGAGTCTGAGATGGCTGTCTTTCTGCAGGTGAGCCTGATGGTTATCAGCCTTCGTCATTGTCGTCAACACTGATTTTTTTTGGCCCGGGTGATACCACACTTACACTATAGCAGTGTTTCTCAAATATTGGTGCGGGCCCCCTTGAGGGGTGCAGTGAACTGTCATGGGCTGTGTGATAAGCAGGTAGTACTTCCATTGTTACTGCAGACCTGCCAACATCTCCAAATTGATCATAATCAACATGTAATTTAACTCTTGAATACACTTGTATGCTTCACGGCTCTCCATTTTGTTGCATTTTCCTGATTATAGTTTCAAGTTCAGTCTATACAGTACAGACTAGTACAGTATTTCAACTCAGGAGAGGGGTGGGCAGGCGTGAAAACATTTCTGTCCCCTGGGGGGGCATGACTGAAAATAACTGAGAACCACTGCACTATAGCGTTAAGTAGGGGTGTCACAAGATCTTGTGTCACAAGATCTATGAGATTAAAACATGGCAGGTGTCACGTATCATTCAGAAAAAAACTTGTGGGAACTGGGCCGAGGACAATAATAAATGAATTAATCACACAGTAAATGAAAGTTGGTTTCAGTAACTTGTCATGTTTGTTCCCAAGAACAACGGCATGAATGGAGTGAGCCCTTTCAGTCAGTGCCCAAAGCTCATGAGCAGAGTTGCGGGTAGGGACGTTGATCGACCACTAAATTGAGAGCTTTGCCTTTCGGCTCAGCTCTGTGGAGTCCCCAAGCACTGCTTCCTCATTGGAAGTCATGTCGTTGGGATTGAGGATCTCTTCAAAGTATTCCTTCCACAACATCTTGGGTCGAGGTCAGCAGCACACCATTCCTACCATACATGCTGTTGAAGGTGTACTACTTTTCCATACTGAGACGGTGGATGGTGGTCCAGAATTTATTCAAAGCTGTCCGGAGGTCCGCAAGAAGTTCTGGAATACAGTCAAGTCTATGGAAAATAGCCTCACTTTCCCTTACCCACTCACCTCCATGAAATCACACACAATTGTCATGGATAAATCTCACATGGCCGCGCCTTTCAACCAACATTTTGTTCATTTATTGCTAGCCTTTATTGCCGCGGTTTCCAATAAGGCTCCAGTACCAATCCCTCCTCCACTCAATGATGTTGGCATCTCCCTTCATCTTGTTTCTCCCTCAAAAGTTTTGGAGGAACTCATCAAACTGGATTCAAATAAATCTGGTGCCTATGATGATTTTCAGCCCACATTTTAGAAAGTAGTTGCTAATATTATTGTTGCGCCATTACATATTTGTTCAATCTTTCTTTTCATCTGTGTGCTTTCCTATGCTGGAGCCTATCCCAGCTGACTTTGGGTGGGAGGCGGGGTACACCCTGGACTGGTATTATAGAATAGTAAAAAAGTAAATAGATATTATCACTTGTCAATAGTATTTCAAATGGAGGGGGGGGGCAACAACATTTTTGTCCCCTAGTAATAAGGCCTCCAATAAGGCATCTTCCTGTCAAAGCTTGGTGAAGATGACCATACTCTTTATGTATTTGATAATGGTGACATCATCTATAAAAATGGCCTCCAAGTGTGCTACAAGTGTGCTAGTGACTACATCACTAGCTTCTACTTGCTTATAAGGCTCTTCAAGGGAAAACCCTGCCTTTCCCATAACAACTATAACCTGAGATTCAATTACATCGTTATGCTGTCTCTTCCAAAAGCTTGCATTGTTTGACCAAAATTACTTCAGTTTTGCTGCAGCAAGTGATTGGAACTCCCTTCAACACTTCCTTAAACTTTCAACTCTTTTATCACTCCACCTATTTATGTCAAAAATAGGTTATATAATAATAATATAATAATGTTATGTAACACATTGGCCACACAGTCAAGAGATCTGGAAGACCTGGGTTCAAATCTCCGTTGGGCATCTCTGTGTGGAGTTTGCATGTTCTCCCCGTGCGTGTGTGGGTTTTCTCCGGGTACTCCGGTTTCCTCCCACATTCCAAAAACATGCATGTTAGGTTAATTGGTGACTCTAAATTGTCCATAGGTATGAATGTGAGTGTGACTGGTTGTTTGTCTATATGTGCCCTGCGATTGACTGGCGACCAGTCCAGGGTGTACCCCGCCTCTCGCCCAAAGTCTGCTGGGATAGGCTCCAGCATCCCCGTGACCCTAATGAGGATAAGCGGCATAGAAAATGGATGGATGGGATAATGTTATGTCAAAAATGGGCCAGTAATGTTAAGTCAATAATGTTAAGTAACAAATAACCCTGTAATTTCTAGTCAAAATGACTCGAAGACATTAAGTCAGTAGTTTTAAGTCAATAATAAATCAATATTAAGTCAATAATGAGTCAATAATGTTACATCAATAATACGTCAATATTAAATCTGTAATGAGGGCTATATTTGGGTTTAATACTGGGCAGCAATCACATCAGGGCAGTCCAAATAGGGAATGTCCACATCCAGTTTTATGCCTTATTTGTTCAATATTTATATGGAGTAACATATGACATGCTGTAGCTGTGTACAGGTAGGTATGTGAGTATGTTTATGTGTGGGGGTGGGTGTTTTTTTGTAAAGGACCAAACATACAAATGCATTGCTAGTGAGCATAAGCACTTATAAAGGCAATGAAGTGACTACAATGTAATAAAGGCGTAAGCACGTGGCCTACTGCGGTACTTGTAAGGTTACCAGTTAGCAACATAAACACAAATGTACAGCAGAACAACATTTCACCTGTTAGCAGGACACAAAGCACATTAACTAGCATGATAACAACATAATGTGGCACATTTAGTGCAAACAGAGCGGACAGGCATGTCAGAAATTAGAGGCCATGCCAACAAGGCTAAATTACCTCAGAAGTTAGCAATCGGATCTGCGGCTGGATGCTTAAGTCACACAACAATACAGCATCATAACACAGCGCAAACCGTGAGTTAAACATCCAAAAACAAGATCAGCGTTATGGCAACTCTCCAGGCTGCACATATGCCCTGCTGCATTCAGGTGCTCATTTAGTGTAGTCATTGGGAACTACATTTAACCACAAGTTAACTTAAAGCAACAAAGAGAGAATAGGCATTATTCAACAGTTTTTTGTACAAAATCAATAATGCAAAGTTAATAAAAAGTCAATGTTAGACAAATAATATGTCTATAATAAAGCAATCATGTTAAGTTGTTGTATTTCTTCCTGCAGGCTGCCAAACCGTTGCTGCACAAGTAAGTAGGTGCACCCTTGTAGGTGATATGAAATGGGTTCCTGAGTGGTTTCCTTGGGAATACAGGATCATGGTGGAAACTGACCCTTCCCACCTAGACAAAGTTCAGCCTGGATATGAGAAGATGGACCACTTGACAGCTAACGTTGAGCGCCAAAGGAGGGCCCTTATGAGCGTGGACTTCCTCAAACGTAGTAAAGGCAAACATCTTTTTTGCTTCTGCTTCAGATTGACTCAAGTGTCTTGTGCACGTTGTCTCTTGGCAGAGGATGATGATGGCGATGAAGAGGCTATAGCGGTGGAAGTCAAAGGGTCAAAAGTGGGCAGTCCACCAAGACTGTCTGCCAATCATCAGCCTGCTCTTGCACAGTCACATGTTGTTACATCCTCAGAGGGCCCGGCCCCTACGACCACGACCATACATGCCAAAATTCCTCCACCAGACAGCCGGGCCCCACCCCCCTTCGCTCTACCCAATGATCACCCTGCCCCACAGGTATGACATCACATTGCACAGCTTCCTCATCTTTCTCATCTTCCTCACCTTCTTGTCCAGGCATCATCTGATCAACAGAAAAATGCAGACGACACAGACGACGGATGCAAACATGTCTTCTCTTTCAGCTGGCTCAACCACAAGTGACTTCCTTATCTTCCGCCTCATCCTCCTAGCAAGATAAAAATAACACTTTTCTTTCTCGTTTTATGTCAATACAATTCTTTTGTACTCCTCTATGAGTGTGTGTGTGCTTTCATGCACGCTGCAACACCACACACTGTTGGAATCAGACAATTATACATCACAAACTTCTTTTACAGTATGAAACAAAAAGTTCAAAGTGATCAGATTCCAAGCTTTTATTTTGAAGAGCATACGGTAACATCAACTGATGTTATGTAGTTATGTGCAGTAGGGGTGCAAATTTTAGTATTGCGGTAACTGGAATGTGGATCCCCGGACATTTGTCATACAGCAATTACCGCCAATTTGTGGATTTTAGTCCAAATTTGTATTTATTTCTTCAAAGATTTTTTTCTGCAGACAGAGAAAAATTAATATGTGATAGTAAAGCATACAATGTACATATATAGCCTACATGGCATACACATACAATACATACTGTACATACATTGGTCTACAGAACAATTCAGTTTGACATGTGTGTGGCTTCAGCAAGATTAGCTTCAATAGTAAACTCCTCAAAACACGGAGCAAGGTGAACATGTGTTTATAACACATGTAGATTAACTCAGATGATCATAAGTCAACTGTAAATTGTTCATAGGTATGAAAATGTTAGTGTGAATTGATGTTTGTCTATATGTGCCCTGCGATTGGCTGGTGACAAGTCCAAGGTGTGGATTATGGAGACACGGCGTGAAGAAATGCCTTCGCTGACATCTAGCCAGGACAATCCAGAGGTTCTGCAGAACAGCGGAGTCTTGTTCTACTGCTAGCCACTTCAGAGGGGCCACAACAGACGAAAGTGATGAGAGGCACAGACTTTTGGTCCCAGAACATTTTGAGAACAAAAGTGTTCTATTGTAAGAACTTTTCCTTTTGATTTGGTTTTCGTTATTTGTCAGTTCCCACTTGTTTCAGTGAAACGTTTTTGCTACCTTCTCTGAAGGAGCTGAGTATTGAAGGGTTTATGTTTTTTTAGTTATTTTAATTCTGTTTTTAGGTATTTTAATCCGCTAAAGCGCTAAGCCTTCATATTGTATTCAGCAGTTACAGGCCGTTATTAAACACATAGAGCTTGCAGACCTTGGGCCCATTATCACACACCCAAACACCTGACTCACAACTGATAAACTACCCAAGGCAGGAACACTCCGATCGCAAACACCTCCTGTCCCAGACGGCTGGCACCAACATCCAGAGCGAAGACCACCTTCACACGGATCGGCGGGGGTCACCATCCTCTTGGTGATTGGTTGCTGAAAGCTGCAATTCTCACATCACGGCCTCATCTGACTGGATCCATACCATCTGCAAACCAGGGCGCTTTCTTCTCCCATTGGCTGAGACTCACCCGACATTTGCCACTTGTGATGTACAAAAGGCCGGGGAGGGACAGTTAGTTGCGTTCTTGTCTGTCTCTGTAGTAAGACTAACTTCTGTGTAGGCCTATAGGGACAGGCAGGCACCCCGCAGCTCCGTGTATTAGGTTTGTTTGTCAGGAAATAAATATTCATATCTGAATCACATGGTAATAATTTAGTCTCCTTTCCTCCAACTGGACACCCACGGGAACTGCTGGCCTGAAGTCACAGGAGGCCGCATTCCAACAGTATAAAGTGAAGTTGTGGGCAGTGCACACACTTCAAAGAAATTGTTGAGTGTTATTTATTGAAACAGAATGAATCTATATGTACGAATGTAGAACAGGTTTTTTATGTGTTTTATGTTCTCCCCTCTGTAAGTCTGTAACCTAAGCACCCCCATTGGCTACACACTGCAGGGCAGCAGGTGGCGGTATGCAAGGGTTAGTTGCGACCCGCCGTAAACAAGAAGAGGAAGAAGAAGAGCGCAAGATGGCCGCACGTGATCGAGTCGTTCGTCTCCTAACGCTGCTCCGGCACGCGGCGTAAGTAGCTCGCGCTATGTCATGTGACCTTTCCTTCACGTCTTCGACGTGCGTGTGTGCGTTGTACAAGCATTTATTTCGACAGAAAAGGCATTACGACGCACTCGAGGACCACTTAAAACCCCGAGATTTCGAGATTAAAAGTCGTCATTTTAGCGGTCTCGCGTAATGCCCGTTACGACGGGGTATACAACTAATGGGATGTCTGGAGTAAACTCGTAACTAATGCCCGTAACATTGAAACAGCTATGAAATGAGAGGTCTTAGTGGGCGGGGCAGGCGTGAGTGTTTCGGTGAGATGAGGGTGACCCACGCTAATCTGTTTGGCTGTCCCGTTATAACGTATATAAAAGCTTGCCTGATGCAAGAGGAATCTTTCCATCAGCAAATGGGCAGGTGAAGCTTTGAGGCTCTGCTTCAAATTGTGCTATGGTGCTGGCGTGAAAAGCAACATTAGCGACATCTGGTGGAAGAGTGAAGTCAAAGCAACCAATGTCACCAAACGGAGTGCAGGTCACCATTACTAACACACGAACAAATTCACAAATGCTTTCATTACAAGCCAACAATGTGCGATAGGTTGGTGGTTATTATATACAAAAGTTAGCGCCAAAGTAACCCCGTCAAAACAAATACATTCCTGAAGAACTATGCTCAATTTTCCCTCAATGACACTTTATTCCCATAAGACGCATCTCAATAAAGTATCGTGCAAACGCTATTTTGATTTCAGGAGTACCAAAAGACCAATTAAAGGTTAAGGAAGTGTTTGCATTTAATTTCTTTGCGTGTGAACCGGTAGTTTACAAAATTGAAGTTTTTGAAAATTTTTATGCGATACTTTACAGCAGTGGTCTCAAACTCAAACTGTGCCGCTGGAGGCAGAGTCTGGCTGGAGCTGGGCGGCAAGTTTTGTGCAAAAGTACTAATAAAATTGTCAATCAACAAACATAAAATAAAATGACCAAGGAGCCTGTTGTAAAAAGTTATATAACTTTCCACGGGTACATCCCTTCTTTGGTAGTCTATTTGTTTGGAACATACTGTACTGTTAACTGTGTTCTGTACAAAACTACTAATAAAACAATCAACCAATACATATACAAATTAAGAACTAATAAATATTTAAATCAGTAATACTTTTCAGTTAAATTGTACAGTTCTTTAACCTCAGCCATGTTTTATTCTGAAACAGGCATCTCTTGCCTACTTTTTACTGCCAGAGACCTGGCATCGCTTCCTCTCACATAGCTGAGCCACATTTGTTTTGAAAAAGACATGTTTGAGGCTGTGGAATATGCTGTATTTTAATTCACGTTCGCCGAGGCACAGAACGGTGCAGCCCTATAAATGGCCCTGACCTCAATTCCACACACCCCGGCGTAGTCTACACTTCTTTTCCTTTTGTCTTATCCTTTCGTCAATTGCCTCCATCTAACTCTGTCTTCTGTATCATCTTCTCTTGCGCCAACTACCTTCATGTCCTCTTTCACTACATCCATAAACCTCCTCTTTGGTCTTCCTCTAGGCCTCCTGCCTGGCAATTCAAAACTCAGCATCCTTCTACCAATATATTCACTCTCTCTCCTCTGGACATGTCCGAACCATCTCAATCTGGCCTCTCTGGCTTTATCTCCTAAACCTCTAACATGTCCTGTCCCTCTGATGTGTTCATTCCTGATTCTGTCCATCCTGGTCACACCCAAAGAGAACCTCAGCATCTTCATCTCTGCTACCTCCAGCTCTGCCTCCTGTCTTTTCCTCAGCTGCAATGTCTCTAAACCAAACAACATCGCTGGTCTCACCACAGTTTTGTACACCTTTCCTTTCATTTTAGCTGAAACTCTTCTACCACAGATCACACCCGACACTTTTCTCCACCCATTCCAGCCTGCCTGCACACGCTTTTTCACCTCTTTTCCACACTCTCCATTGTTCTGGACTGTTGACCCTAAGTACTTGAAATCCTCCACTTTCTTTACCTCTTCTCCCTGTAACCTCACTCTTCCACTTGAGTCCCTCTCATTTACACACATGTACTCCGTCTTGCTGAGGCTAACCTTCATTCCTCTCCTTTCCAGGGCAAACCTCCACCCCTCAAGCTTCTCCTCCACCTGTTCCCTGCTCTCACTACATATCACAATGTCATCTGCAAACATTATAGTCCATGGAGATTCCTGTCTATCCTTGCCCGTCAGCCTGTCCATTATCATAGCAAATAAGAAGGGTCTCAGAGCTGATTCTTGATGGAGTCCCACCTTCGCTCGGAACTCCTCTGTCACACCTGCAGCACACCTCACTACTGTCTTACAGTCCTCGTACATGTCCTGCACGGCTCTAACATACTTCACTGCCACTCTAGACTTCCTCATACAATACCACAGTTCCTCTCGGGGCACCCTGTCATAAGCTTTCTCCAGATTTACAAAAACACAATGCAGCTCCCTCTGACCTTCCCTGTACTTCTCAATCAACATCCTCAAAGCAAATACTGCATCTGTTGTACTCTTTTTTTGGCATAAAACCGTACTGCTGCTCACAAATGCTCACGTTTGCCTTTAGTCTAGCTTCAACTACACTTTCCCATAACTTCATTGTATGCCTCATCAGCTTTATTCCTCTGTAGTTGCCACAATTCTGCACATCTCCCTTGTTCTTAAAAATGGGCAGCAGCACACTTCTCCTCCATTCCTTAGGCATCTTCTCATTATCTAAGATCTTGTTAAACAACCCGGTCAGGAACTCTACTTCCACCTCTCCTAGACACTTCCATACCTCCACAGGTATATCATCAGGACCGAGTGCCTTTCCATTCTTCATCCTCTTCAATGCTCTCCTCACTTCTTCCTTACTAACCTTTGCTACTTCCTGGTCCACAACAGTCACCTCTTCTACTCTTTCTTCTCTTTCATTTTCCTCATTCATCAACTCTTCAAAGTACTCTTTCCATCTTCCCATGACACCACTGGCACCTGTCAATACCCTTCCATCCTTATCCTTCATCACCCAAACCTGCTGCACGTCCTTCCCATCTCTGTCCCTCTGCCTTGCCAACCTGCATAGATCTTTCTCGCCCTCCTTGCTGTCCAACCTAGCATACAAGTCATCATAAGCCCCTTGTTTGGCATTTGCCACCTTTACTTTCACCTTACGCTGCATCTCTCTGTACTCTTGTCTACTCTCTTCAGTCCTCTCAGTGTCCCACTTCTTCTTAACTAACCTCTTACTCTGTATAGATGCCTGCACCTCCTCATTTCACCACCAAGTCTCCTTATCTACTTTCCTTCCAGATGACACACCAAGTACTCTCCTACTTGTCTCCCTGATCACAGTAGTTGTAGTTGTCCAGTCATTTGGAAGGACTTCCTGGCCTCCCGTAGCCTTTTTCAACTCCTTCCTAAAAGTAGTCTACACTGCGAGGAAAAAAAGCAAGGAATGCATCAATGCGATCTGCACCCTGAACCTGACCAGATCCACACAAAGGCACACCACAACCAGATGGAGCGTGCTGTGCACCACAACCCCCATTAACTGCCATGCCATCCAAGTCTATGTATAGAGCATAAGTTTCACTTTTTGAATTAAAGCAGTGAAATAAATTAACTTACAAATATCTTGGAATTTATTGAGCTGCACTACTAGCATTTACCATATACTATAACCTATAAACTATATATGAAAAATAAATTTCTTAAAATTTTTCAATCTATCAAAAATAATAGCAACATTAACAAGTGTAAAAAAAAAAAACATATTTGTAATGAAGTTTATGGCGCAAATTATAAAAAAAAAAAAAAAGGTTTGCATGGAACTACAAATCCAATGAGGACTTTTGTTGTACGTATACGTGCATCTTACCGCTGAGTTTTTTTGCCCGTAATTTGGATAAAAATGAAAAGTGTAGTCTTTCATGCTGCTTGAGACCTAGTCTGCCACCAGTGTCATTTGCGACTTGGGTTACAGTATTGTTCGATTCAGAGTGGTACTGAACAGTACCGATGCATACTGTATATTGATCCTTTTTGTATACCACTTGTTTTCCCTTGGGTTGGGGGTATGCCGGAGCTTTTTGTTGCATATATACAGCACAAAAGTTTTGAAGTACTCAACATTTCTTCAAGGTTGGAAAGTCTGTCATTATGTGTACGTGCGTGCGTGTATACAGGTGCAGGTGTCCTGCTCACTCCCACACATTCCATCAAGGTAAACATGCACACTCACTGAGCTCTATCAATTCAATTCGAGTCACTTTGGTCTTCTTCAGCTGCGACAGGGAGGGGTCGAAAAACAGACTACGCCTTTGAGGTAGCGGACACCATTTGAGCTTGATGGTGAACATAGTGGTTGTCATGTTGTCTTGATGTCCTGTCTGTATGTCAGATGGCCAGTTCCAGCATCCGCTATGGAGACGGAGTCACCAGCGAAATCGGCATGGTAACCACAACATCTCCATCAGCAACGTCTCCCAAGTTTGCATAATTGTGGTTCTCGTGCAGGATTTGCAGAACCTTGGAGCTCGGAACGTGTGTGTGATGACCGACAAGAACCTGTCCCGTCTCCCACCAGTCAAGGCGGTCCTTGAGTCTCTCACCCAGAATGGCGTTGAGTACAAAATGTACGACAACGTGCGTGTGGAGCCAACTGACAGCAGGTAGGACACACCCACTGCTACCGCCCTGCTCTGTGATTGGCCACTATCACAAGGTGCATTTGCATTCTAGTTTTAAAGACGCCATCATGTTTGCAAAGAACCACTCATTTGATGTGTTCGTGGCAGTGGGCGGCGGCTCTGTGATTGACACGTGTAAGGCAGCCAATCTTTACTCATGTCACCCTGACGCAGACTTCCTGGACTTTGTCAATGCTCCCATTGGCAAAGGAAAACACATCACAGGCACTTTAAAGCCACTCATTGCAGGTAACAACGTCGTGGAGGGCAATTGGTGGGATGCCGTCAACCTTTGATCCCTTTTGTCCCTCAGTTCCTACAACTGCCGGCACCGGCAGCGAGACCACGGGGGTGGCCATCTTTGACTACGAGCCTCTGAGGGCTAAAACGGGTAAAGTATACATGTAGCCTCACCCATCTGCTACCAGCACGTCTCTGATTGGCTGATTGTGCTCAGGTATCGCAAGTAGAGCTATCAGACCCACTCTGGGGGTGGTGGATCCCAAACACACACTGAGCATGCCCAGCAGAGTTGCAGCCAACAGCGGCTTCGACGTACTCTGGTCAGTGGTCCCTCGGGACAAACAGCCTCGTGTTTGCGGCAACAATTTTGACACGATTAGCTTGTGCTTGTCGCAGCCACGCGCTGGAGTCATATACCGCTCTGCCATACCACCAACGTGCGCCCTGCCCTCCCAACCCCATCAACCGGCCTGCCTACCAGGGCAGTAACCCCATCAGTGACGTGTGGTCGCACCATGCCCTCAACATCGTTGCCAAGTACATGAAACGGTAAAACGTCTCCATTCTTGTGTGTGCAGTTCTTGGGTATAATCTTTAATAGTTGTGCGTGTGGCAGCAGTGCGGTGCGAGATCCTGAGGATCTGGAAGCTCGCTCTAGCATGCACCTGGCCAGCGTGTTTGCTGGCATCGGATTCGGAAACGCCGGCGTCCATCTTTGGTGAGGAGTTCTTGTGTGTTTAGAGATAAGTTGACATCAGAATTGAAACCCACCCTTTGTTTGGCAGTCACGGAATGTCGTATCCTATTGCTGGGAATGTGAAGAACCACAAAGCTGAGGGATACAATGTGGAGCACCCTCTTGTGGTGAGTCAGGCGCTGCCATGAGTGCGAGACTTCACCTGTGATGTCAAAGGAATTAAATCGATCACAAAGCAGGTCTAAGTTTCAAATGAAAACTTTTGTTTGCATGTTCTTGCACATCCTCAGCCTCATGGCCTCTCTGTGGTTCTGACAGCGCCGGCTGTCTTCACCTTCACAGCTCCAATGTGTCCTGAACGTCACCTGGAAGCCGCACACATTCTTGGTACTGATCAATTACTACCACATTAATGTTGTAGGATTATGTGTTTAATTCACTTAAACATTCAGGGAATGGTGTGTTGCATTCAGGTGCAGACATCAGACAGGTGAAGAGGACAGACGCTGGTGCCGTGCTGGCTGACAGATTGCGCAACTTCCTTTTTGAGCTGCAGGTAGAGGATGGCCTGGCCGCTGTGGGCTACAACAAAGATGACATCCCGGCGTTGGTCCAAGGGACCATCCCCCAGGTTCTTGTTAGCTACTCAGTTCGCTTTGGGTTCCCGTCAAAAGTTCCAATGTGATGACAGTCGTTTGCACTTTCAGGAGCGAGTGACCAAACTTTCTCCTCGAGAGCACAGCGAGGATGACTTGACCTGTCTCTTTGAGGCCTCCATGAAGCTTTACTGACATACTATTTCTGTAGCAGCTCTCCCGGCTGCTACAGAAGAAGCATTTTGACATTTTAAATTAGCACTCATGATATCAAAAAGATAAAATGTGAATTTGTACTAACAGGGCATATTGTTACTACACAAATGAGCTAACAACAACAAATACAAATGTTCTTTAATTAGCAAATATTCATACATAACAAACAGCTGTGCAATTTGACACAAACACCAGGAAAGAAGTTTAAAATAATCAAAGATGGCCCTCAGTGTATAACATTTCATGCTGATAAATGCTAATTTTTATTCCAGAATTATAATGTTCTATTCACACTGTAATTAAAAAATGTTTCTGCGGTGTAAATTAAAATATTCACCACCCAAATTAAAATGTTCATTTCCAATCAATAAATGACCATGTCCAATCAATAAATGTTTTAACAGTATAAAGTGAAGATTCTTTTGCTAAAGAAATCAAGATGTCCTTTTGAGTATGCAATAAACATTCTGTTCAATGTAAAAATCAAAGTCTTGTCTCACTGAGATGACAAATTCAAGAAATAAAAGCAGGAAAAGTTCACGATGACTCACTGGCTCCTCCCGCTGTGTTTCTCTGCCAAAAAATGAGCAAAAAGAATATTAAGTGTCCAGGATATGTTATGATTCAGTGTCGCAGCGCCGGTGTAAATGACCAATAAATTCTAATTTTGCATCAAAGGCGAAGGAAGCACTAAAAAAAAAATTTTGTGGATCAATTTTTTTTCCTTTTTTCCCCTCCCTCAAAAGCGCTGAAAGAGGGGTGTCAAACTTGTCTTTATTGCAGTTACAGCTGTCCTCAAAGGGCCACTTGTAGCTGTCAATATATATTATTGAAACTATAAATATAATCTTATATTACACAATTGTCCATGCATTTGATTATAGTTTACTAACGAATTGATAACTTTGAGTAATTGAGAATGTGAAAGTGAAAAGCAGACATTCAAGTATTTTTGATTTTTTTTAAAAGCTTGGAGTATCTTGTTGCATGATCAGATCAAAGAACTGCATGCAGTACAATTTCTCTGTCAGTTAAAGAACAAATAAAACAAATTCCCAGACTTTCGCAGGCCGCATCCGGCCCACAGGCCTTGAGTTTGATGTGTGCAAAGGTCCAACCCAACAAAAGAAACAATGGCACAAAGTGAGGAGCGTCTCAGCAAACTGACTGAGATTCCACATTGATTAGTGGCAGTGCCAACAACAATCTAGATTTCACTTCAGTGACCATTGTTCTCTACTGCAACACGCCCAAAGGGTTTTGGAAGAGAGATGCACTTCTGGCCCTCGCCTAAGAGCTATACAGGTGCTGCTCAGTAAATTAGATTATTTTTAAAAAGTAGATGTATTTCAGTAATTGTATTCAAATAGTGAACCTCATATACAAATACTGATATATTCCAAGTGGTATTTCTTATTCATTTTGTATTTATTTACATATTATATTTCTATAATCATTGTCATGATTATAACTGACCACTAATGATAACCCCAAATTCGATATCTCAGAACATTTGAATATAGGGAAAAGACACCTCATTCTAATCAGCTAATTAGCTCAAAACACCTGCAAGGCCTTTAAAAGTCTCTGTCTAGGCCTGTAGGCTACACAACTACGGGGAAGACTGCTGAAATGACAGTTGCCCAAAAGATGATCATTGACAACTTGCACAAGTAGGCACGACACAAAAGGTCACTGCTTAAAAAAAGTCAGCTGTTCAAGTGCTCTGTGTCCAAGCATATTAACAAAAGGTCACAGGGAAGGAAAAGACATGATTAAGAGTAGACTGCAGCTAGAGTCTGTGCTTCAAGAGCACCACACACAGCTGTATGCAAGACATGAGTTTCAGTTGTCGTATTCCTTGTGTCAATCCAAAAAAGACATCAGAATTGTCTCTCTTGGGTTAAGGACAAAAAGGACTGGACTGTTGCTGAGTGGTTCGAAGTTACGATCTTTGAAATAAAATTTTGCATTTCCTTTGGAAATCAAGATCCCAAAATCTGGAGAAAAAGAGGCACAAAATCCACGTTGCTTGAGGTTCAGTGTAAAATTTCCACAATCAGTGATGGTTTGGGTTGCCATGTCATTTGCTGGTGTTGGTCCACTTTTCTGAGGTCCAGGAAGTCTTTATCCACCCTGCTGCTGAACTTTATTTAATTTTCCAACAGGCCTTGGCATTGGCACACAGTGTCAAAACTATCAGTACATGGTGTAAGGACCACGGTATCCCTGTCCCTAGTTGGCCAGAAAACTCGCCTGACCTCAACTCATAGAAGAGCTAAAGACCACTATGAAAGCAACCTGGGCTCTCATAACACCTGAGTGTCACAGACTGATCTGCTCCATCACCTTTAACGTATTGGTCATATTCAAATTTATTGAGCAGCATCTGTACTCTAACAGGATCAAGATGCCTTCAGACATACCGTTGTAGCGACGAAGCTGAAGCATATTTCAGCATTTACAGGTGAGTCACAAGCTGGTTGACTTATTTCAGGTCTTAAACGGTCTTAAACATGGTTTAAAGGTTTTGTTGGTTTACATGACTACAGCATCTTGGAGGTTACACACAAAACATGTCCATGTAAAGACTGGGTATAGGGCACGGGTCTCAATCTCAGTTTACCTGGGGGCCGCTGGAGGTAGAGTCTGGGTGGGGCTGGGCCACATCAAGTATTGGGAGTAGGGCTCGGAATCTCATGGTACCTCATGATACGATACGATTCGCGATACATGACTCACAATAACAATATCTCAATACGGTAATAGGGTGAAACAAAAACAATTTCATAGTTTCTATTTTGCTGGATTCATCTGGGATAGGCTCAAATGAGGACAAGCGGCACAGAAAATTGATGTAATTTTTGCAGCATATTTTAACCAGAATACAAGCAGCAATGCTGCAAAAATGAGACTGTTTTAGTGCAATATACATGTCAAGATTTCACTTTAGGTGTCGGACAAACAGTAAAGCTAATTTAAACACATTCAGAAAACACATTTCATGTATGTCAAGTGGATCAACTGTATAAAGTAGAAGCATAACAAAAATAAATATTGTGTAGTATGGCAGTAGTGAGATAATCACCGGAAAGAGACAGAAAATCACCAAATAAGGTTGAACAGTACGACGATGTGAAACATAGCTAAACACGCATCTATTGAACAACACTTTCAGCATTCAAATAGAAAAACAACATTTCTCTTACTAGGCACAACAATGGTTGCTGTGCATGTCTGTTGTCCCAACCGTGTGTTGTATTTAATTTCTTCTTCTCTAATTTCTTCTTGTTCTAGGACTTCCACCCAATTTTCTGCCACTGACATGTAAAATTGTGACTCAACTCACTGAGACGGAACAGTGATAGACGTTTAGAGAGGCCATATTTTAATAATCAAAAAACCATACACGACAAGAGCGTATCAATAATCTGTAGTAAAGATTAATATCGCTATACTTCGATAAAAAGCTATTTAGTCAAATTTCTAAATGAGAGTGGAGCCGGCTCCCAGCATGCATTGTGGTACTTGGTTTGTAAAACGTTGTAGTTGTGTGTTTAAAGTTTTTTTATTAGCCTTCATAGTAGTAGTTACCCTATGTGTGTTTACTTACGTGTTACATGCTGTGCTGTCATTTGTGTTTGCAGGTAAGTAAGTAAGTAAGCTTTATGCGTGAAGACAAAAAGACATAACATCTAGATCTAGTGGCCTGCATGCACATTACACCATTTCTTTGACTTTTTGGCATTCACCTCAAAAGGGTTGTTTATGTTTTGAAGGTTTTCTTCGGCAGCATCGAGGGGCTGCAGGCACCACCAGACCTCTTGACCCACCATGGGACAGCAGCCTGGCTCACCGTCGTCCAGAACCCAGCCGAGACACCGATGCACCGGCTGCACGCCATTCACCGGACTGTCCCCGCTCATCTAGACAACACAGCAATGTATTAATTATCTGCTGTAACACAAATTGTGTGGCATAGCAGGTCAAAGGCCACAAAAGAAAGAAAACACGGACACAGCATTGTTGGCTCCATTTACCTCGTCCTGATGACTGCCATCCGTCTTTGGTGCCATCTTAGGAGCTGACGTCAATAACAATCTCATCTCCGTGGTCCTGAACACATCACGAGAGGTCAACTCCTCAGTGGGGGTGGAGTTGACAGGCCCCATCCTCATGTCCTCCACGCCCCCTCGACTGAAGAACTGATGCCACATCCATCCATCAATCCACCAAGCCGTCAATCACTGTGAAGCTGTGTGCGACTGCTGTTTACCTCCGAGCGTGACAACATGGCGCCTCTGTCCTTGTGCTCGCCGCTGTGGGTGGGGCTGCGGTCAGTCAACATGGTGAAGACCTCACTGCTCATCAGCTGATCCTTGACAAGACACAGTGTCACTTGTTGAACACACGTGTTATGTGACAGCAGGGGTGAAGGGTGTGGGGGCCATGATATTTTTCTCGTTTTCATTCATTAAAAACATATGCAAAGCAGTGGCAATTGCTGTAAGACTGCAAGAAAAAGCTTAAAATATCCCCAAAAAAGTAGTGAAGTATGTACTACTCTGTGTACATTTCATTGACTAAATATGTGCTAGAATACCTTTTTCTTTTGTTCAGAATCAGGTACTTATCACAGGTAACTGACATGACTTCCTTTTCATTCAGCCCCACAGCGCCACGGATGAGCACAGGCTGACAGAGAGTCGTATACTGACCTTTTTTGATTTTGACAGTGAAAATAGCGAATCAGCAATCGTGTAATATAAACGTCTACCTGAGCATTTTCCCATTTTTTTTACCCCGCTGTTCTAAACCAGTGGTTCTCAAATAGTGTGGTGGGTCCCCCTGGGGGGGGACGCGAGAAGCAGGGAGTACTTTCAATGTCAGTGTAAACCTGCCAATATGTCCAAATGTATTATACACAACAGGCCATTTGACTCTTCACAGGTCTCCATTTTGTTACTTTTCCTGGTTTCAGTTTCAAATTCAGTTTGTACAGTAATAGATATTATGGACAGGATAGATGGTGGTCGACTTTGCAAAAAGGATGGAAATGGTTGTAGTGAAAACTATCTTCCAGAAGAGACAGGAACATAGGGTGACCTATAAGTGTGGAGATAGGAGCAGACAAGTAGACTATAGCTTGTGTAGAAGGTGTAACCTGAAGGAGATCAATGACTGCAAAGCAGTGGGAGGCGAGAGTGCAGCCAGACAGCATAGGATAGTGGTGTGTAGGATGACTCTAGTGGTGAGGAAGATGAAGAGGGTAAAGGCAGAGCAGAAGATGAAATGGTGGAAGCTGAAAAAGTAGTGTTGCGTGACTTTTAGGAAGGAGTTGAAAAAGGTTATGTGTGGCAAGAAAGTCCTTCCAGATGACTGGACAACTACAGCCACTGTGATCAGGGAAACAGGTAGGAGAGTACTTGGTGTGTCATCTGGAAGGAAAGTAGATAAGGAGACTTGGTGGTGGAATGAGGAGGTGTAGGAGTGTATACAGAGTAAGAGGTTAGCTAAGAAGAAGTGGGACACTGAGAGGACTGAAGAAAGTGGACAGGAGTACAGAGAGATGCAACGTAATGTGAAAGTAAAGGTGGCAAAAGCCAAACAAGGGGCTTATAATGACTTGTATGCTAGGTTGGGCAGCAAGGAGGGAGAGAAAGATTTATACAGGTTGGCAAGGCAGAGGGACAGAGATGGGAAGGACGTGCAGCAGGTTAGGGTGATGAGAGATAGGGATGGAAGGGTATTGACAGGTGCCAGTAGTGTCATGGGAAGATGGAAAGAGTACTTTGAAGAGTTGATGAATGAGGAAAATGAGGACATGTACGAAGACTATAAGACAGTAGTGAGGTGTGCTGCAGGTGTCACAGAGGAGTTCCGAGTGAAGGTGGGACTCCATCAGGGATCAGCTCTGAGACCCTTCTTATTTGCTATGGTGATGGACAGGCTGACGGACGAGGTTAGACATGAATCTCCATGGACTATGATGTTTTCAGATGACATTGTGATATGTAGTGAGAGCAGGGAAGAGGTGGAGGAGAAGCTTGAGGGGTGGAAGTTGGCTCTGGAAAGGAGAGGAATGAAGGTTAGCCTCAGCAAGACGGAGTACATGTGTGTAAATGAGAGGGACTCAAGTGGAAGAGTGAGGTTACAGGGAGAAGAGATAAAGAAAGTGGAGGATTTCAAGTACTTAAGGTCAACAGTCCAGAGCAATGGAGAGTGCGGAAAAGAGGTGAACAGTGTCGAAAAGAAAAGTGTCGGGTGTGATAGAATAGTTTCAGCTAAAATGAAAGGAAAGTTGTACAAAACTGTGGTGAGACCAGCGATGTTGTTTGGTTTAGAGACAGTGCAGCTGAGAAAAAGACAAGAGGCAGAGCTGGAGGTAGTAGAGATGAAGATGAAGATGGTGAGGTTCTCTTTGGGTGTGACCAGGATGAACAGGATCATGAATGAGCAGAGGGACAGCACATATTAGAGGTTTTGGAGATAAAGTCAGAGAGGCCAGATTGAGATGGTTCGGACATGTCCAGAGGAAAGATAGTGAATATGTTGTTAGAAGGATGCTGAGTTTTGAATTGCCAGGCAGGATGCCTAGAGGAAGACCAAAGAGGAGGTTTATGGATTTAGTGAAAGAGGACATCAAGGTAGTTGGTGCAAGAGAAGAGGATACCGAAGACAGGGGTAGATGGAGGCAATTGATTCGCTGTGGCGAGCCCTGAAGGGATACGCCGAAAGAAAATGAGATTCATTCATTTTCTGTACCGCTTATCCTCATTAGGGTCACGGGGATGCTGGAGCCTATCCCAGCTGGCTTTGGGCGAGAGGCGGGGTACACCCTGGACTGGTCACCAGTCAATCGCAGGGCACATATAGACAAACAACCATTCACACTCACATTCATACCGATGGACAATTTTAGAGTCACCAATTAACCTAACATGCATGTTTTTGGAATGTGGGAGGAAACCGGAGTACCCGGAGAAAACCCACGCACGAACGGGGAGAACATGCAAACTCCACACAGAGATGCCCAACGGAGATTTGAACCCAGGTCTTCCAGATCTCCTGACTGTGTGGCCAATGTGCTAACCACTCAGCCACCGTGCGGCGAAAATAAGATTCCCCTCTTGGAATGACCAGCAGCCGCCACTGAGATTAAATACATTGAAAAGAACATATCAGCTTTGTAGGACAAGTGACACTCAACATCGTTAATTACTTATTATTCTTAACTACTTTTATTATTTACTATTATTTTTATTATTATTAGTGACTATTATTATTTTGGCAAATAAATCACACATTTGAAAGCTTGAACTGGAAAATTTAGAAAATCTTGTGAGCATGTTCATCACAACATGATGCACCAAAACCATTAAACATCATACACTTTGTATGACCAAGTTAGTTGGCCATTTGGGTTTGCAGGTGCCATTTTTTGGGAGCTTGTTGAGGCTGTGTTTAATTTTGTCTGTAAAACGTGTCAGCAGCCGTTAAAAAGCAAGCTGGAGACCACAGATGGTCCCTGCGCATCACTTTGGTAATGGTAATGGATTAATTTTATTTGAACATGCGTGTAAATTACATTGGAATACATCACTTAAAACAGTCGACAGTTCCACAAGTTCTACAGTTAGACAGTTCCTTCCAAAAGGAGTTGGAAGAAGCTAATTTAATCCTATACCCGTAGGTTTTCCCCTATTTCAAAACATTTGTAGACTTCCTGCAGTTAATAAGTTTAAAATGCGCAAGTAAGGTAATGTGACAGTGTGTTGAATAGTAGTCGATGTCTCTGTCTATGTTTATCATAGTAAATAACTTATGATGAACATAATCTGATGAATATGATGAATATAACCTGATGAATGATAATCATAATAAATAATAATTGATGAGTGGTGTATAAACAATTATAACAAAACATTGTTGTAGTACAGACAATGTTCCATTCCATTCCATTTTCTTCCGCTTATCCGGGTCCGGGTCGCGAGGGCAGCAGTCTCAGTAGCGAAGTCCAGACTTCCAGGTCTCCTGCGACCACTTGCAGCTCCACCAGGAGGATACCAAGGCCAGCTGTGAGACATAGTCCCTCCAGTGTGTCCTAGGTCTTCCCCGGGGCCTTGTCCCGGCTGGGCATGCGCGAAACACCTCACCAGGGAGGCGCCCAGGAGGCATCCGGACTAGATGCCCGAGCCACCTCAACTGGCTCCTCTCGATGTGAAGGAGCAGCGGCTCTACTCTGAGCTCCTCCCGGATGGCCGAGCTCCTCACTCTATCTCTTAGGGTGAGTCCAGCCACCCTACGAAGGAAACTCATTTCCGCCACTTGTATCCCCGATCTCGTTCTTTCGGTCATGACCCACAACTCATGACCATAGGTGAGGGTGAGAAACTAGATCGATCGGTAAACAGAGAGCTTCGCCTTCCGGCTCAGCTCTCTCTTTACACCAACGGTCCGGTACAGCGATCGCATTACGCAGACGCTGCACCGATCCGTCTGTCGACTTCACGCTCCAACCGTCCCTCACTCGTGAACAAGACCCGGAGATACTTGAACTCCTCCACCTGAGGCAAGACCTCACTCCCAACCCGGAGGGTACAGTCCACCCATTTCCAACTGAGAACCATGGCCTCGGATTTGGAGGTGCTGAGTCTCATCCCAGAAGCTTCAGACTCAGCTGCAAACTGTTCCAGTAAACGCTGAAGGTCACTGTTTGATTAGGCCATAAGGACCACATCGTCTGCAAATATCAGAGACAAGATCCTAAGGTCACCAAGCTGGACTCCCTCAACACCTTGACTGCGCCTAGAAATTCTGTCCATGAAGATTATGAACAGAATCGGTGACAAAGGGCAGCCTTGGCGGAGGGCAACGTTCACCGGAAACAAGCTCGACTTACTGCTGGCAATGTGAACCAGGCTCCTGCTTCGATTGTACAAGGACCGAATGGCACGTAGTCGCGGCCCACCAATCACGTACTCCCACACAGTCGAATGCCTTTTCCAAGTCTACAAAGCACATGTAGACCGGTTGGGCAAACTCCCACATACCCTCTATTTCCCATTTCAAGGGTGTAGAGCTGGTCCAGTGTTCCGCGACCGGGTAAACAGACAGAAAATTTACTCTCCAAGGAATGAAGTAGATATTATGGCCTTGGATGTACACAATAATTCATGACTTTTCTTCTGTGTATTTTGTAAACATCAACTGTTTGTAATGTTTCTTGAAATCACTCATTGTCAAACATTGTTTTAGTTTTTTACTTTAATCATTCAATAGTTTGATTCCACATACCGAAGTACTAAAGGTTTTTAGTGTTGTTCTTGCATATATATGTTTTAAGTTTAGTTTATTCCTAAGATCTTATTTTTTTTCTCTTGAGAAAAATTCTTTGGTAACTGGTAGTTGTTCATTTGAGCGGTTTGAAGGTGCACCAGATCATTTTAATAATTGTGATTTTTTAAACTGTGGGTTTGGATGTTCTGCTTGCACTTTGGGCACCACTGTTGACCAGTGTAGCCCCTGTCCAGTTAGGTTACTGAGGCTTAGTGTTAATTAAACATGTGAGTCAATTTAGCAATGAATTCACTTTGTACAGACAACCTCCACTTCATGGATGGTCGTCTGATAACGGTCGTGTCATTGTCATCGCACACAACTTGAACTTGTGTGATGCTTATGTGGAATGTGGAGCTTAGTTTACCTCTGAGCGTGACATGATTGTGGCTCTCTCCTTGTGCTCGCTGCTGTGGGCGGGGCTCCAGTCAGTTAACATGGTGAGAACCTCGCTGCTCATCAGCTGATCCTTCACAACCAACATAATGATGTACATATTAAAATTTAACATGTAACATTGTACAGTTAAATGTTACATGTAACATGTTACATGTCAAAAGTTACAAATGTTATGTGTGACATGTGACATGTACACTTGTTTTAAAATATGAACACCACCACCCGCAAGCATATGTTACCAACAGTGGTTTAAATAAACAGACTGTACAAACAATGTATACATATTTAATGCAATTTACAAATTAAAACTGCATAAAAGTTATTTTTCTTCGCCTTGAATAAAACAACTGCTGTTCATGGCTGCCATTCACGACTGTCTGGTGTTCACATACATTAGTGGTCATGCTGCTGTTACCATAGGCTATAATGTACATTTACTTATACAGTAGCGAACGTTAGTAGCTTAACTTTGTTAAATTGCTATCATTAGCTGACAACAAACAAAACTAATGAATGTGCGTGTGTTACACAGGGCGTACTTTCTCAAAGCAAGAAGAGGACGTTCTGAAAGCGTTGTCAAAGGAAAAGACGGCAGGATATAATGCTTAGATAAGGTTGATACAGCAACTCGCTGCATACGGTTCTTTTAAAGGTTACAAATGTTACATGTTAAATCTGGGGGGGTGGAGATGCCCATACCTTTGCGGTGGCGGCGTTAGCTGTGCTGGAGGCGGGGCCACTGGAGGAGGAGCTTGAGGAAGAGCTGGAGGTGGTGTCAAGGAGATTGCTGGAATCAGGGTGACGAAGACAGAGTCGCCCGCCTTCTTTCTGCATCTTCCTCTTCAGGGTGGAGTTCCAGCGGTTTTTGATAGCGTTGTCGGGCCTGAGAAGACACCGGCATGTCAGTTGAGGTGAGAAAGGCGCAGACGGGGATGAGGTTGAGCACGTACCTGCCAGGCAGCAGTTTGGAGATGTTGGCCCAGCGGTTTCCTAGTAGCCTTTGGGCCTGGCAGATTATGCGGTCCTCCTCGGGGGTCCACCTGCTCTTGTTCACCAGGGGGTTGAGATGGTTGAGCCATCGCTCGCGACACTGCTTCCCATTCCTGCTGCCCATATGCTTGGCGATGAGCGACCAGTGCTTCATGCCAAACTTGCGCACCAACTCCACCACCTGTGACATGCCACCGGGTCACTCCGCGTCACAGCCCACTAACAGGGTGCCAACCACAGCCGGACTCACCCTCTCATCTTCCTCCAGGGTCCACGGACCTTTGACCAATTCTGGACTCTTGTCCCGTTGCCAGTCCACATCTGACCTTTCACCCTGTGGGTGTAAAAGCGTCTTTAACCAGCTTATCAATACAATTATTAGATTATTAGTATTTGATCGTAGATACCTCATGTTTGATCCATGCTGTCTTTTCCACTGTCACTCTGGACAATCTTCCATGCAAGTCTTTCGCTTGTGCGCAGCTACAACATCGCTTGGTGCTAAGACACAACAACACAACGCACGTGACACAGATTGATGACATCACAGGATGTGACGCGTGTGTGTATGTGTGCGTGGTCTGACCAGGATCTGTGGCTTCTGGCGCTCATCATTTAAAGGGTGAAGATTGGTCACTGGTACTGAAACACAAACGGTGTACCAATGACATCATGTCACCAAAAATAAAGAATAAACTTATTACATTTTTACATCCTCACAGTAGAATGTACTTGTCTTTTGTCCTTTAGGAGGGATAGAATGTAGGATGTACTCATCAGTTTAAAATATACTTTGTCAGTTAAGAGGACTAGAATGTATTTGATCCAATAAATCACCACCCACTGGACACTTTTCATCCACTTCCTTTTAACAAAAAATTGATCTAATTTCTCTTTAAGTGATTAGTGAGCTAATTCAACATTTCAACACTTTCAAACTGTCTGACGTTTGGACAAAGACCTGACTCACCTGTAAAGTCCAACAGGTCTTGGTTAGGCTAGCCGTTAGCACGACGTTGTTAGCACGAACTGATGTCCGCTTAACGGATGCCTTCAACCTCCGCAGGTTGAAAGAGAAACTCCCTGATTGGCCAGGAAAGTGCGTAACGTCATCTTTTCGACGTCAAGTTGCCTCTATGACGAAAGTGCTGAAAAGCTTTGATGTTTTCCACCTCCAAGCAAGCAATCTATGGAGCTGCATGTCGAATGCTATTATGATTATTGTTTCTCCTCTTGTGTAATTATTTATATCATCAGTGTCATTATTCATATTTTTCAATATTGCATATATTATTCAA
Organism: Oostethus manadensis; assembly: GCA_024372805.1. NCBI lineage: Eukaryota > Metazoa > Chordata > Actinopteri > Syngnathiformes > Syngnathidae > Oostethus > Oostethus manadensis. The sequence goes on along the minus strand of QODF01000022.1, from coordinate 2,907,064 downwards.
TATTCTTTTCTACTTCGTCTTGTTAACATATTCTTTAGCTACACAATTTAAAAAGATCAATATTCAAAATGCCTTTACAAAAATAATCATTCTAGTCTACATACAGTTCTATTAAGTCTATATCATTCAGATTGGCCACTGTCTTTAGTGTATCATACACAATGCAGCTGATAGTTATTCACATATCAGGCTGTTCTATTTGGGGGCCAAAGGTCACACTGGTGTCAAAGGTTGTCACTGCTTGAGGTCATCATAAGGCATTTAATAATTGCTATTGGGACATTAGTGTTGCTGGATCCCAGATGCAGAAGCAGGAGGCAGGTGGAGTCCATCCATCCATTTTCCACCGCTTATCCGGGTCCGGGTCGCGGGGGCAGCAGCTTCAGTAGGGAAGTCCAGACTTCCCGGTCCCCGGCGACCTCTTCCAGCTCCATCGGGAGGACACCAAGGCGTTCCCAGGCCAGCTGTGAGACATAGTCCCTCCAGCGTGTCCTAGGTCTTCCCGGGGGCCTTCTCCCGACCGGGCATGCCCGAAACACCTCACCAGGGAGGCGCCCGGGAGGCATCCGGACTAGATGCCCGAGCCACCTCAACTGGCTCCTCTCGATGTGAAGGAGCAGCGGCTCTACTCTGAGCTCCTCCCGGATGGCCGAGCTCCTCACCCTATCTCTTAGGGTGAGTCCAGCCACCCTACGAAGGAAACTCATTTCCGCCGCTTGTATCCGCGATCTCATTCTTTCGGTCATGACCCATAACTCATGACCATAGGTGAGGGTGGGAACGTAGATCGATCGGTAAACAGAGAGCTTTGCCTTCCGGCTCAGCTCTCTCTTCACCACGACGGTCCGGTACAGCGACCGCATTACTGCAGATGCTGCACCGATCCGTCTGTCGATCTCACGCTCCAACCTTCCCTCACTCGTGAACAAGAACCCGAGATACTTGAACTCCTCCACCTGAGGCAAGACCTCACTCCCAACCCGGAGGGTACAGTCCACCCGTTTCCGACTGAGAACCATGGCCTCGGATTTGGAGGTGCTGAGTCTCATCCCAGAAGCTTCACACTCAGCTGCAAACCGCTCCAGTAAACGCTGAAGGTCACAGCCTGATGAGGCCATAAGGACCACATCGTCTGCAAATAGCAGAGACGAGATCCTAAGGTCACCAAGCTGGACTCCCTCAACACCTTGACTGCGCCTAGAAATTCTGTCCATGAAGATTATGAACAGAATCGGTGACAAAGGGCAGCCTTGGCGGAGGCCAACGTTCACCGGAAACAAGCTCGACTTACTGCTGGCAATGCGAACCAGGCTCCTGCTTCGATTGTACAAGGACCGAATGGCACGTAGAAGCGGACCATCAATCCCGTACTCCCGGAGCACCCCCCACAGGACACCACGAGGGACACGGTCGAATGCCTTTTCCAGGTCTACAAAGCACATGTAGACTGGTTGGGCAAACTCCCACATACCCTCGAGTACCCTTGCAAGGGTGTAGAGCTGGTCCAGTGTTCCGCGACCGGGACGAAAACCACATTGCAGCTCCTCTAACCGAGGTTCGACTAACGGTCGTACCCTTCTCTCCAGCACCCTGGAGTAGACTTTCCCAGGAAGGCTGAGGAGTGTGATCCCCCTATAGTTGGAACACACCCTCCGGTCACCCTTTTTAAAAATGGGGACCACCACCCCGGTCTGCCAGTCCAGAGGTACTGTTCCTGACTTCCATGCAATGTTGTAGAGGCGTGTCAACCAACACAGTCCTCCAACATCCAGAGCCTTGAGAAATTCTGAGCGGAACTCGTCTACCCCCGGAGCCTTGCCACTGGGGAGTGATTTGACTACCCCAATTACCTCAGCCACGGTGATAGAACTGTCCACGTACGTATCCTCAGACTCTGCTTCCTCTATGGAAGGCATGTCAGTGGGATTGAGAAGGGCCTCGAAGTATTCCTTCCACCGACCAACTATATCCACAGTCGTGGTCAGCAAGCCCCCGTCCGCACCGTAAACAGTGTGAACTGGGGGCTGCTTCCCCTTTCTGAGGTGTCGGACGGTTTGCCAGAACCTCTCGAGGCCGACCGAAAGTCGTGCTCCATAGCCTCACCAAACTCCTCCCAGACCCGAGTTTTTGCCTCAACCACCGCTGAAGCCGCGTGCCGCCTGCTGTCAGCTGCTTCGGGAGCCCCGCAAGCCATCCATGCTCGATAGGACTCCTTTTTCAGCTTGACAGCAGCCCTAACCCCCGGTGACAGGTGGAGTGACAAAACAAATTTATTTAGAGTAAGTTTAAACAAAAGGCGATGGTGGCAGAAGTGCACACCATATGGGTGAGTCACTTGATTAAATACGATACAAGAAGGAAGACGCTGGAGGGTTTAGTCCACCAGGCATACCTTTGCTGCAAGCAAGTCCCAGAGTCCCAAACCTCAACAGTTTAAACAGCACGAAGAGTTTACCCCCAAACAAACTGGGAAGCATGCTGTGGAAAACAAAAAGGAAATCACTAACATCTCTCAACTGTATAGAATGAGCTTAAAAAGCTGCTGGTGCAATTGCTTGCGGGTGTGCCTGGTGGCTCCACCTCCAGCCAGAGAGCATGGGTCTGAAAGAAGAAGGAAACAAGGCCAAAAACCAGGAAAAGCAATAAGTACAGCTGCAACATGACTTGGCATGTAACAGCTATTCATTTAGGAAGAATCCTACACTCTTCTCTCCTGTTGTCATTAATAACTAGGATGTTGAGTTAGTTCAGCGGCATAAATATCTTGGAACAATGCTGGACATTCGAGTCTCAGGTGGATGCTGTATGTAAAAAAGCATATCAGACGATGCATTTTTATTGTAAGCTTTGCTGTTGTAAAGTGTTGTGTTTTATTGAGTCTTGTTGAATTTGCAGCCTCCTGATCTTTAGGCCCACAAATCCGGTGGGTGTCGAGTTAGAGGAAGAAGACTATGTTACTACAACGTTATCCAAGGTTACGATTTATTCCTAACAAACAAACCTAATACAACGGAGCTCCGGGCTTTATGTCATTCCCTATAGGCCTACACCTACGTTGGTCTTAATACAGAGTCAGACGAAAAAGCACAGCTATCTATCCCTGCCCGGCTTTTATACATTTTTGATGCAAATGTAGGTTGATCGATAGCCAATGGGAGAAGACAGCGCCCTTCACTTGGAATCCTGAGGGACCAATCAGATGTTCTTGGGCGGTGCCGGTTGGATGATTTCGGGTTGGTTTCTTTGCATGCGAGGACTGCTGTTCTCAGGTAGCATCCCATGATGACTTGGTTGGTGGGGGCTTGTGTGACTCCTTCCTTGCCCTCTGTGTTGACCTGTACGTTCACCTTGGCTGGAGATCCATTAACCACAGGAACACGTTATCTCCTTTCCTGTGAGTGTTTAGGAGAAAACATTCCAAACCCCCACTTTCTACCATCAATCTGTCACTAACAACTATGAACTCTATGTGACTTTTGCATTAAAATTATAAGTTTACTATGAAACTATTAATATTACACTATGTGTGTGTATTCTATCTCTAAGTGTGATTATATGTATAGCAAACATCCATTTAAACATATGGTGACACTATTCTTTTACAGCTACAGTATGTGATGGTGCTGACTGTAATCTATAGGCGGCACTGATAAGAATCGGTCTTCCAGAGCAATCCTCTGCCATAAAACATTCCATTGTCCCTGGTACAGATTCCCGCAGGAAGTAACACAACCGTAAAAGATTTAAACAGAACAAAGTAAGAGGTCTATTTTAAATATAATACAATGATATGACTAAGTATGATTAAGTATTATTAAACTGAAACACATTTCATAATTATAGTTTAACAGTATTTATTTGTATGACTACGGCAAGTACCCAAAGCATACTACCCGATCATTACCCTTAGGAAATACCAACATAAGTGAAGAATAAAATCAAGGATAATAAAACAAGAAATCCAGTATAAACCGTTCAGTCTGTGCTGACCTTTTCTTTTATCAGTTGGTATGGGCTGCTCACCCTCAAAAACAGGAACTAGTTGCATTGCATCTCTAAAGTGTACTGGCACCACACTAAATGACCTGTGTTGTACCAGAGACAGACTCTGAAGAAGGCTCGGTCCTTGATGAGGCCAGTCACCCCCTGCATGATGAGTTCAGTTTGCTTCCATCAGGTCACAGATATGCTGTCCCTAATTGTAGGACCAATGGGGCGAGGAATTATTTGGTTCCAGCAGAATAACTCTTTGTATTTATTGTTTTTGTGATTAATATTATTTATTAATATTTAGGCTCCAGCATTCCCATGACCCTAATGAGGAAGAGCTGTATAGAAAATAGATGCATAGATGGAATAATTAATATACATTTATTGTTGACTTTTTGTCCATATAATACTGCTGCCTGTAAAACAAGTGCCCCTTGGGGATAATAAAGATTACCCTTACCTTGATTCCTGCACTCAATGACTATTTATCTCCTCCAGCACTACTACTACAGATGAAGTGGATGCTCTCATCATCTGCAAATACATATTTTTCCTATCTATTTCCACACTGAGACTCCAGACTATTTCCAGACTGAGAGTTACAGTTGATGACATGACCATGACGTGACTTTTCTCTCTCCTGTCTTGTTTTTCTTTGACTGTTGTCCTTCTATCTATGCTTCTGTGGTTTTAACAATAAAATTGCAAAGTAATTCGACCAGGAAGCCTATTCCTGACTCACAAAAGACCTATATTACGAATCATGCTTAACTTATCTAGGATCTATTCTTTGTTTTACGACTTAACCAAGCCAAACTTCGAAGAGGCGTTCACTCTAGGCAGGTATAGTAAATAGTTGCATGCAGATGAGAACGGATCTGGGTGAAACCGATATAATACACAAGGCACACCTACATGTGACAGACAGACACACACACAGACAGAAACAAGTGACACACCAAAAAAAGAAGAAATAACGAGTGCGCATAATTATGTCGTCTTCCGGTTCCAAGCTGGAACTATTAATACTGCACTTCAGCCAATAAGGAATAAGGAACACACATGACACTTATGAGTTTGTTTTTTTAAGTGGCTGATTGGCAGATTTATACTTCTGAATCAAATAACACCAGACTCACGGATCATTTTCTGAACCAGTTAGACAACCCCGTGCTTTTCCTTTATAAGCTGTGATCTCTTATTGGTCAGTGGACTGTGTTTTGTTTGGCTCTTATCTTGTCAACATCTTATCACAACCCGACCAGCGTATCAATGTATCCTGAATGCATATGGCATGTCCAGACCTAATCCTCCAACTCATCCAGTAAAAGGAGATGTCCTGCTTTGTAGTACAGGCCCCTGTCATAAAGTAAAGCTGTTCTGGTAAAACAATTGTACAGTTAAAACAAATCAAACAATAATGGATGACTAAGCTACAGGACAGGTTTAAAAGATGCTAAATTAGAGTTATGTTATAGTTATGTACAACACTCACCGTGCTTTGTGTTTTATTGTAATTACACAGGTAATATTGTAATTGCTTAATTAAACCTCATATTTCTACTAGTGTGTTTACTTTTTCAGTGACGTTTCTGAGCAAAAACACATTGCGTGCTCTGGGCGGGACGTAACGTTGCCAAATATAGACGTGATGACGTCAGATCCCACGCTTGAGTCGCGGCTCGTTTTAGCTTGTGGCTAGCTAGTGACTAAAGCGGCTCAAACGTGAGAGATTTCAGTGGAGTTTACGTGTTTATCGGGAGAGAAGCTTGGGTGATTCAGCTACTCATGTCTGCTAGCTAGCCAACGAGGGAACTGTGCTGTGGAGACGTTTGGTGAGTAGCTCAGATCAAACTACTTGGAAGCAGCATTTGTGTCAACGGGCCCCATTAGCATTGCCGCTAGCTAACAAGACAAAACAAGCAAAACAAAAATCTCACTAGGCTCATTGTGTAGGACTGCAACAAGATAATATTCACCCACTCCGCTCGTTTGACTGTTTTAGTTGCCAGCATCACTCTTTTATTCGCTTTTTGATATCAAAGTTAATCGTTCGTGCTATCACGGCTAGCTAGCTAACGCGGCGCGCTGTGACCAGAATGAATGTCGACGTCCGGTTGTACACATACATCCATGTCAACATCTGTTTTTATAGTGTCAGTAAGGTCACTGCCACAGCAAAACACACAGTTTAAGCATGGTCAATTAGTAATCATTTTCAATAGGGTTTATCCTGTTGGGGCTTTGTTTTGACAATGTGTGTTCACGTCGACCACATCCAGTTAGTTTGGAAGTGTTCCATCATTAGGTGTGCAAGTTGCTTTCAATCACATGTGCCACAACACATCTCCCTTCTGCAGATCTAGCCGGTCGACATGGCGACGGACGTCAGCTCACCGCAGCGGTTTTTCCACATGCCGCGCTTCCAGCATCAGGCGCCGCGGCAGGTGTTCTACAAGCGGCCTGACTTCGCTCAGCAGCAAGCCATGCAGCAGCTCACCTTTGATGGAAAACGCATGAGGAAAGCCGTCAATCGCAAAACCATCGATTACAACCCTTCTGTCATCAGATACCTGCAGGTAACAACATCCTTGTATGTCTTCACACTGCACTACAGCCTCTGAAGATTAACAGTCTGGTCCAGCGCGGCTCTACCCCCCATTTGGTCAGATTTCAAAACAATAGAAAATAATATAAATAATCTGTTCCTGTGTCAAACTGTGGCTATGAAAAACCTAAGTGTACACACAATAAGACGGCGGTCCCAAACTGTCGTACTTGCAAGTGTGTGCTGTCTTCTTGCAAAAACGTGGGCAAAATTTGAGGATCCGTACATGGTGATTACTTACTCGGCACAGATTTGGGAGCAAGCAGACACGACGTAGCATTCTGAGTGCAGAAGGAACTTTTTCTGCTTGTAGGCTGCGTCAAGGCTACGGATTCACCCCCAGTACGGGTGCGCACAATGCACTGCATGAGTTTTTCTGTTCGCTTGCTCTACAGACGGCGAACGTGCATGATAAGTGCGTCATCCCAGCTTGCTTCGGCACTTCCCCAATTTCCCCAACTGTCTGATGTGCGCGCAGAGCTCATCATTTGCCCGCTGTGCGCACTGATTTCTGTGGGGTACTTTGGGACAGATGAGTGCCAGTGTTTCTTCTCTGTTTCGTTTTGGATGCCGGGGAAACAGATGAAGGGGTCAGCTGCATTGGATTGTGATCATGGCAGGAGGTAGGACAACGAGGATGAACAAGCGGGCTTTCACGGAAATGGAGGTGGAAATACTGGGAAAAAGTATCATATTTGCAAGACACAGCAGTGACATAATGGATAAAATGAAGATTGAATAACAGCACATTTGCTGAATGAAGGAGCAAAATTTTTTTCGACCCAGGCAAAAACATTTTAAAAAGTGGTCAGATATCAAGGCACACCTTTCCATTTCTAGTGAGCATGTTTCTGAATTTTCCTGATCGATACCACATTTTAGACGAATATGAGCTTAGCCAAATCAGTCTAATTTAAAGATGGAAGCAAAGACTCAAAACGGATGAAGTTTTGTTGAAAATTAATTGCTGTAATTCCAGATTAATATTGTAAAAATATTTAACTTATTTATGACATAACACCATAAAAATATTAGTTTTACAGCATTTTTATTATTTTATGAGGAAGTAATGTGTGTTATTTTTAAATACAATTACAATTTAAATACAACTAAAGACAACACTATTATTTGTGGAAAAGGAAATTTACGCACGCAACCCTGACACTATTCACGGTAAGATTGTGCAATGTTAAGAAATGTTGCTATTAATGACACGCTTAATATATACAAAGAAAACATTTTTTTATAAATTGTCCGAAGAAAAACAAGAAACGGAGCACTGAGGACTTTTACCTCAGTGTCTTGTAAACTCAAATTATTTAATTGACAACCTAATGTTTTTTATAATTAATATTAATCAAACACATAATATAACAATTATAAATTAAAATGATGACCTATTCAAGCGCTGCGTTGTGTTTTTCATTTATCTTTTAGCCTGGAAACTATACACTCGTGATTTTAATAGAGTTTATCCATCCATCCATTTTCTTCTGCTCATCCAAGCTCACCTGTCGGTCGGACGTGCCCTGAACACCTCCCCAGGGAGGCGTCCGGGGGCATCCTAATGGAGTTTATGATAAATGGAAAAATATATCTGACAGTCTCGTGTTAAATAACACAAATGTTGTAAGTCGTGATAACGACGTGACGTTTTCATGCAATGATGGATAAATCTTTATTGGCTTCCATTGCATGTTTTTTTCTCACATGATTTCACCTCTGCTTAAAATGTGAAAGACTCAAGTTCATTGGGTGAGAGGCACATGTAGGAACGGCCTGTGTGTGGCAATGTGGCAATCGCACAGAGATCGTATATTACAAGCATGTTGTAGGCTCGTAAAATTCACTTGCCTTGTGCGCAATGTGGGATGCACACAACTGCTTACGTGCAGCATGGCGTGCGGGGAACCGTACTTACAACTTGCGCGCCCCTGTGAGTGATGTGTGTTGACGTCCTCCCTCACTGCTTACGCCACTCTACGTTTTCAGAAAAAGGTGGCTGCGATGGCCTCCCCAAAAAACGTACGGACTAAAAACACGCACAGTGGGTTTTGACCGGGTCACACTTGGTATACTGGAACTGGTGCCAATGTAAACCGTAACAGGACTGAAAAACTAAGTAGCTACTGGTGTCTCATTATGGTGTATAACTATAGTTACTGTTTAGTGAGACTGAAATGAGGCAAAAACAAGGTATAGTTACAGCTGAGTGAAATTTATTGACGGTGTTTTGCTTGAGGCTAGTTTTTCACCTGAACTGCCAACGGTGGGCGTCTAGCTACTCAGGCCCAAACGAGAATTTGCAACAAGTGTTTGAAGGTAATATTGTCAGTAACTTCAGTATGCTCAATTAATATGTGACTCTTGCATGGTGGATTAACCAGTAAAGACCGTTGTAATGCTAGTCTAACATTGTCCCAATTCTGTATCAACTATCAATTTCTGCTCAACCTATGCACAATGTATACTCTTAAGTACTGTCAAATCTTTCGATTATTTTTGACTATTCCCTCTGTTCTGAATTGCTGCTAGCTCTCGTGATAATTATTCGATACAGTTTAATTATATTTATATAGTGCCAATTCACAACTGAATCTCAAGGCACTTTACGATTACTGTACATATGCTAGTTAGAGAAAGAAAACAGAAAAGTGGGGTTGAGCGACTGGGGAGGGCTAAGAGAACAATGGACACAACAGCAGCCCTAACAGTGAATAGTCCCATCATGACTGCAACGATACAGTAATTGTCTGCCTCCAGCACCACAATCACCTGTCACACCATCACTGATGACGAGTTAGCAAGAAAAACCGGTTAGCAAGAAATACCTCTAAGACCTCTAAGAGAAATTTGCATGTCCATCTCTGCAAAAATGTCATAATAAACCTAAACACTTAATCACTACTTTAAAACAACCAAGGCAAGGCGGGAGAAATTAGAAAAATAAGAAGTAAGAATAAAAATTAATACAAAACATAACTTTTCAAATTTGTAGTGCAATAACACGCAAGTTAATAAGTCCAGTCCTGTGTCTGACGGACAGTCTAGGCCACGAGTAGGGAACCTAGAACCTAGAATCTTGGTAGCCACATGTGGCTCTTTTGATGACTACGTCTGACTCGCAGACATTGTTAACACAATAAAATGTATTCATATGAACTATTTATTTTGTTGACATTTGGCCAGAGCCAATGCCAGCTGTCCTTCCGATATTTTGAGTGTCAGACACCAAAACTTGATTATTATTAGATATATTATGTAGTAGCCTACCTGGGTCATTGGGATGTCAAGAAGTAAACTTCCCTCCTTTAATCAAATAGTCGACTCAATCTCCAGAGCCAACCCTTATGATGGAGAAAATGGTGAATTGAAAGAAAAATACAGACTACAGTGCAAAGCCAACCAGCACCAGAAGTTGCTTTAATAGTAAGAAGTATTTAATGTATTATATAATATCTTCAGTATAAGAATGTTATTTGAAATAATATATTTTTATTATTAAGAATAAATAACTTATTATATTGTAAAATGGTTGGTTTTGCTTAAAATGCATGTAGTTTGTTGTATTCAGTGTTTAAATGTTATATGGCTCTCAAGGCAACACATTTTAAAATATGTGGCATTCATTGCTCTCTTGGCCAAACAGGTTCCTGACCCCTGGTCTAGGCGTATGCAGCGTAACTATGAGATGACACAGTACATGCCTGAGTCAGCCCTGACTCTTAAGTTTTAGCAAAAAGTATGTTTGTTTAGTTTTGAATAAAGCGAGGGTGTCTGCACCCTCGTTGCACAAGAGAGAAGCCAGATAGATGAAGGGGCATCCTCCCAATCGACCTTTAAACATTTTTGGACTCATAAGTAAAACTAAGCTCTGGGAGAATAACGTTCTACTAGGTTGATAAGGCATCAAAAGCGCTTTAAATTACAATGGTGCCAGGTCATGTAGTGCTTTGTATGTGAGAAGGAGAACTCTTTTAAACTCTAGTCAGCTAGTACGGGGAACTAAGATTCTTTATAACTTCATTCATTCATTTTCTATGCCGCTTATCCTCATTAGGGTCACGGGTATGCTGGAGCCTATCCCAGCTGACTTTGGGCGAGAGGCGGGGTACACCCTGGACTGGTCGCCAGTCAATCGCAGGGCACATATAGACAAACAAGCATTCACATTCACATTATACTTATGGACAATTTAGAGTCACCAATTAACCTAACATGCATGTTTATGACTTACAAATATCTTTCCACAGGTTTTTGTGTTGTTGGTAATGTTTTAATTTGTGTTATAAATGACATACATCTGCTTTGGTTCTTGTGGGTGTGGTGCTCCCCAGAGGCATAGAAAAAAATTGTCAAAGTCGTAGATTGTGTATTATCTACTATTTAAATACAAATTTTACGTAGTGAATTATGAGTAAATTACTGAATTACATGTCAATGACATCTAAATTGTTCTATATGGATATTCCATTCTTACTTCACTAAATAAAGTATGATTAAGGATGTTGGTTGTCTCACATATTTTTTATTTTCTGCTGTTGTGAACTTATCACTGACAAAGAAAATACAAAGGCATAATTCTGTGTCAATTTTGATTACATTGTCAATACAGAAATTAAGTTTTAGTTTTCAAATACTGTTTGATACTACTTTGGCCACCGGGGAGCATTCAGTCGTCATGTCACATCAAGTGTCATCTTTGAGAAAATTCTACGCTTGTTAATCATGTAGATTTTTGCATCCATATACTTTAAAATATTGGCTCATTTAATCTTCTCTATCTTTAATGTGTCTTTTGAATGTAAACAGCCCCCTCTCCCTGGCTTTGTGTTATTGCTTGTGAATTATGTTGTAAAGAGCGGCGTCACAATCCACAGACTGGTGCAAGGATGTTCCAATGATGGCTCCATCAAAATGTGTGTTTAGTGCATGTAAACATGCTGATGGTTTAAAAAATAGAAAAATTGGCAGCTGTATCGCATAATATGTAAACAATACCCAACCCTAGACATCTTGTCATCTTTTTGTCCCTGTCTTTTTGGTGCGGTTTATCAAGTAGTCATCATCTGCCACCTCTCTTTGCTCACAGAATCGTCAGTGGCAACGAGATCATCGCGACCTGCGAGCCATTCAACCCGATGCTGGATGCTATAATGACGTGAGTGAAATCTGTGCTTTTCTGTGCTACTGTTCCGTGCAAAGATTTGCGTGGGTTGATTGGGTTAGGCGGGAGTGGGTGGTGGGAGGTGTCAGAGTCTTCTCTGTTGTGTTCTGATTGCTTGTGTTTTTGTGTGAGTTCAAGTACTGTCACCCTGCCATTACTGGTTTAAGATGTAGACTTTTTATGAAAACCTGGTTAGAGTTGTTTACAAGGCAGTTGAATATGTGTCCTGATTACAGTCATAAATACATCAAAATGATGCCTACAATGGTTATCTCCAACAGTTGGTTCCTCCTATTGGAATGATGAACAATCCAATGAACGCCGTCACCACAAAGTTTGTGCGCACGTCCACCAACAAAGTCAAATGTCCCGTTTTTGTCATTCGGGTGAGTTGCTGTGTGTCACTTTCTATACTGTCTATATTGTGCATTCAACTTAATTTGTGTGTCATCCAGTGGACTCCTGAGGGACGCCGCCTAGTCACTGGAGCGTCCAGCGGCGAGTTTACCCTGTGGAACGGACTGACTTTCAACTTTGAGACCATTTTACAGGTGAACATGTGTGTTTTCTTGGTTGAATCAGTGTCATTTGAACGTATGAAGGATATAAAGACCAAGTGTTGTGCTTCGCAGAGAGATGCTCTTTAAATGACACTTGTTGTAGCTGTATACATGTTCATGTGACGGCATAGTAACGTGTCCTTTGCCCTCCCCCTGATGCTGCAGGCCCATGACAGCCCTGTGCGTGCCATGACATGGTCCCACAACGACATGTGGATGCTGACAGCTGACCATGGCGGCTATGTGAAGTACTGGCAGTCTAACATGAACAACGTGAAGATGTTCCAGGCTCACAAGGAGGCCGTTAGAGAAGCCAGGTTTATACCCAATCTCAACTTTTCTGTAGTTTTGTCTACTCTCTGCATACTGGCCACCATGCAGTACCAGGCTGCGGCCTTGCGGGGGTGCTGGTTGCTTGATGACAGATGTACGTGTGTGCTGTTGCAACACTGCACTGATATGTTGTTGATTTGTGTCTTAATAAAGTCATCTATAATGGATTAAAGTGCTTTGGCCCGGCCTTGTGGCTGCATGATGACTTGCAATAAACCAATAAAGGCCCAGGCTTTCACTCTCAACCAATAAATTTCCATCAAGGATTAATAAAGGTGGAAAAGAAAGACAAGCAGCAACTTTAGGTATTAAATAAAATTTTGAATGATGACTCTTTAAAGCACGGCAGACTTCCTGTTTGAATCCCAGAGCCGGCATTTGCCATCATGCACACCAGTTAGATTGCCACCTAGCTGACTGTCTTTCACAGCCAGCAGATTAAACTTGCTCTTCCTCACCACAATGACTTTCCTTAGTGTGTTATGTCGTCGAACATGGAGACTGTTCTCAGCTATGACTGTGAGGACTAAAATGTTAGTGCTGAGATGTCACAGTTTTGATTCCTCCGAATTAAATTCCATTATTTTCACTTGAAAAACAACATATGCCCAAAACAAGATTTTGAATAAGGTTTAGTGATGTTTTTATTTATCCATTACACAATAGCGTCTTATCTTCATTCAATCGATCTGTAATATCTGAATGTTAATTACAACTTAAAAGGACTTTGTGTTTTGTGTGGGGATGGTCCAAACAATAATTGTTGGGCCTTGTTTGAGGTTTTTTTAATTGGGGAAAAAAACACAAACAAAACATTATCCACTTAAAGATGCAGTTGTTTTCTCCTGGGAGAACATACAAAACAGTTGTAATTCAAATTAACAGAAAAAGTATGACTATGTGGTGATGTATAGTTCAGCGTCCAGTAGGGGGTGCAAGTTAAGTACATATACATGTTCAATACATGTTCACTTTGACCCACTCTGTTTGCTTTTTCATTATTTATTGAAATTAATTTTCTGTGAGTTGAGTTTAAAGAAAAAGTCCAATGTCCTAGAGAGATGTTTGTCGGTCATTTTTCCCACTGGTCTCCATCGACCTGTGTTGTGGCTGGAATGCCAGGGTGGAGGACGTTGTGTTTTCTTAGGGTGACTTGTGACTTCCTGTGTGTCCTCTCTAGTTTCTCACCCACTGATAGTAAGTTTGCCACATGCTCAGATGATGGCACAGTTCGTATTTGGGACTTCCAGCGCTGCCATGAGGAGCGCATCCTTCGAGGTAGGACCGTTCCCTAGCCCCACCCCCTTTTTCAGCATTTACACTCTTGTTGCAAATGAGCAAGATAACTGTTGCACTATGAAAAAAGCAAAACAGGTTTTATTTAGCTATATCTATGCATTAACTGATTGTGTGTGTGTAGGTCATGGTGCTGATGTGAAGTGTGTGGACTGGCACCCCACTAAAGGTCTGGTGGTGTCTGGCAGCAAAGACAGTCAGCAGCCAATCAAATTCTGGGACCCAAAGTCTGGACAAAGTCTGGCAACACTGTGAGTCTAAACATACTATGTGGGACATTGGCATGAACATTTACATCTCATCAGTGAGAGGCTCACATTTGACCCTTACATGTACTCAGACATGCCCACAAGAACACGGTGATGGAAGTCAAGTGGAACACAAACGGAAACTGGTTGCTGACCGCCTCACGTGACCACCTTTGTAAACTGTTTGACATCCGAAACCTGAAGGAGGAGCTGCAGGTGTTTCGAGGACACAAGAAAGAAGCCACAGGTGATAACAACTTCCAGTGTGCAGCCACAACACGTGACAATGTTACATATATGATACCATCTCCTGACTCTTTCCTGTTCCTCAGCGGTGGCGTGGCATCCCATCCACGAAGGCCTCTTTGCCAGCGGCGGTTCTGATGGATCTTTGCTCTTCTGGCACACAGGGTAGGAACAACACAAGACCATTGAATGATGCTTATAATGTGTAATAAAGTCTGAGCATGTGTACATAAGAGGTGTTTTGGGTCTTGTCAGAGTGGAGAAGGAGGTGGGAGGCATGGAAATGGCTCACGAGGGAATGATCTGGAGTCTGGCCTGGCACCCGCTCGGTCACATCCTGTGCTCTGGTTCCAATGACCACACCAGGTAAGATCACATGTCTGCAACATGCTTACTGCGCATACAATTTGGTTGGAAAAAAACAAGTCCTCCACGTTTGTGTTTAACAGTAAATTCTGGACAAGGAATCGTCCTGGTGACAAGATGAGGGACCGTTACAACCTCAACCTGCTACCTGGAATGTCAGAAGACGGTGTGGAGTACGGTGAGTCACATGACCACATATTAATATGACAGGAATTAACCGGAATATTCAATTGTTCATTAACTTGTTAACACGGTTAAACTCTAAATATTAGTATGTTAACCACTGTGGCTAACTGTATATGTTTGTAATACATTAGTGTCAGGGCTAAAAGGTGTGTGTGTGTGTGTGCGTGCGTGCGTGCGTGCGTGCGTGCATATATATGTATATATGTATATATGTATGTGTGATATAAATATATATGTGTTTGTGTGTGTATATTTGTATATACATGGAGTACAGAATTATTAGGCAAGTTGTATTTTTGAGGATTAATTTTATTATTGAACAACAACCATGTTCTCAATGAACCCAAAAAACTCATTAATATCAAAGCTGAATATTTTTGGAAGTAGTTTTTAGTTTGTTTTTAGTTTCAGCTATTTTAGGAGGATATCCTTGTGTAAAGGTGACTATTACTGTGCTAAATTTTTAGGCAACTTAACAACTTATACCCATTTCAATTATTTATTTTCACCAGTGAAACCAATATAACATCTCAACATTCACAAATATACATTTCTGACATGCAAAAACAAAAACAAATCAGTGACCAATATAGCCACCTTTCTTTGCAAGGACCACTCAAAAGCCTGCCATCCATGGATTCTGTCAGTGTTTTGATCTGTTCACCATAAACATTGCGTGCAGCAGCAACCACAGCCTCCCAGACACAGAGAGGTGTACTGTTTTCCCTCCTTGTAAATCTCACATTTGATGATGGACCACAGGTTCTCCACGGGGTTCAGATCAGGTGAATAAGGAGGCCATGTTGTTGGTTCTTTTAGACCCTTTCTTGCTAGCCACGCTGTGGAGTACTTGGACGTGTGTGATGGAGGATTGTCCTGCATGAAAATCTTGAATGATTTCTTCCTGTACCACTGCTTGAAGAAGGTGTCTTCCAGAAACTGGCAGTAGGACTGGGAGTTGAGCTTGACTCCATCCTCAACCCGAAAAGGCCCCACAAGCTCATCTTTGTTGATACCAACCCAAACCAGTACTCCACCTTGCTGGCGTCTTAGTCGGACTGGAGCTTTCTGCCCTTTACCGATCCAGCCAGGAGCCCATCCATCAGGCCCATCAAGACTCAATCTCATTTCATCAGTCCATAAAACCTTAGAACAATTTGTCTTCAGATATTTCTTGGCCCAGTCTTGACATTTCTGCTTGTATCTCTTGTTCAGTGGTGGTCGTTTTTCAGCCTTTCTTACCTTGGCCATGTCTCTGAGTATTGCACACCTTGTGCTTTTGGGCACTCCAGTGATGTTGCAGCTCTGAAATATATATACCCACGCACACACACACATATATATACATATATATATATATATATGTGTGTGTGTGTGTATACATATGTATACACACACCTATATATATATATATATGTGTGTGTGTGTGTATA
>QODF01000022.1:2821123-2890541 GCA_024372805.1 Oostethus manadensis | reverse complement strand
ACACCTATATATATGTGTGTGTGTGTGTGTATATATATATATACACACACACACATATATCGAGTTTTACCCTTGGCTGTCAGCCGTCACCATAGTTTGAGGAATCAACGGTCACGGTGGACCTACAAGCAGGAGCAAATATTGAACAGAAATTGAGAAAAAGGGGTATTTTTGATTGGTAAATTTTGCTTCAAAGCCCTGACAGATGGCTCTCTCAACAAGACCCAAATTATTTATATCTACTGTCCCAAATCAGCATTTGGGTGCAAAAATGAGGTGAAAGAAAAAGGGTAAAAATACCATATAGTAGTCTATCAATGCATCATGACAGAATGTAAAAGGTGCTATTATTGACCGTCAAACAGTGGTACAAATCGCCGCTCACATGAAACATTCAGAAACTGTGGGATCCATCTATTTTGTATGCCACTTATCCTCACTGGGGATGTGGGGGTATGCCAGAGCCTTGTGGGATTTTTATCTGTATCATTCTTTAATGAAGTAACGGCCCGTATTTCCAGTATTGATATGCCTTTAGATAAAATTTTCTGCAGTTATTGTGGTTGTGTATCAAAATTTTTACCACAAAGAGATTTACATCCCTATTTATTTATAGATGAAAATGTATTTCTATTTGTGATTATGAGATAACCATTTACTATATCTACATATATATAGAAATTTATATATAGATACATATCTTTATATAGAAATTTATATAGAGATATATATCTATATATAGAAATTTATATATAGATATATTTATATAGAAAGATATCGATAGATTGTGTGTACATATGTATTGATCTGCAGTGCGTGTGTAGATAAAAATGTCTGTGATGACAGATGACTTGGAGCCAAACAGCGTGGCTGCCATCCCTGGAATGGGCATCCCCGAGCAGCTGAAGGCCGCCATGGAACAGGAGCAGACGCGTACGTCCACTTCATGTTTGTAGCTCAATGACCTCAGTCTTGCATGGCACCTTTGCAAATATCAGTGACATTTTACATAGTAGCACTTTTTACACCTTTGCTTTTATTAATTACCATTTGGACTGTTTTACAAAGTGATTGTGGAAGTTGTGTGGCGTGCAGATAAAGAGGCATCTTCAGAGGAGATGTCCATCCCAGGATTGGACTGGGGCGTGGACGAGGTCATGGGCAAGGACAACAAGAAGGTCCCCCAGAAGAAAGTCCCCTACGCCAAACCCATCCCAGCCCAATTCCAACAGGTCAGTGCTCACTCAACTTTTAACAAAGCACACCTGTCAGGATTTCTGAAGTGGGTCCACATCGCACTCCATTGCAGGCCTGGGCGGAGAATAAAGTTCCCATGATGCCCCCTGCTGGAGATGGATCCAAAGAGCGCAATGCGGAGCAGAAATTGGATATGAAGAAGAAAACTCAGGCGGAGATTGAGCAGGAGATGGCAGCTCTCCAGTACACAAATCCTCTGCTGTTGGAGGTGAGTGCATTTTGGCAGGGGCTATGAGGGGAATCAGTGTGGTCACATGCTGAATGACTGCTATTCTTTCTTTTTGGAGTAGCAGCTGAAGATGGACCGCATGATGAATACGGAAGGCAACATGAAAGGCAAAAGCCCTGCTGGCCCCTTCCCTGGTCAACAGAACTTCTCTCGTCCCCAGCAGATGTCCAACAGCATGGGGCCCCCCATGGGCCCTGGAGGCATGCAACCTTCTTTCATGCCCCCTGGTCAGATGGGGACACCCTCTGGGCCTTCTCAGGGCATGATGGGACCTGTGGAGATGCAGAGACATCCTGCACCCCCCAGAAATTTGGGCCCCCAAGGACCTCACAACATGGGTCTTGGACCCAGAGGAATGCAGGGTTCCCATGGTGGGATGATGGGACCCCCCTCTAGGGGAATGGGTTCTCGAGACCTGCAGGGGGCTTCATCTCAGGGGGGCATGTTGCCACCTCAAGGAAGTATGATAGGACCTCAGGGGGGAGTGATGGGGCCACCGTCCAGGACACACGGCAACATGCCAAACAACTATGGGATGGGAAACATACAGGGTCCCCCAGGAGGGATGCACGGGCCTCCAGGGAACATGCAAGGCCCCCCATACATGCAGCACCAGGTAAGTCTATATGTCTTTACACTTCATACATGTTGACTTGATTCCTCCTCATGACTTGCTGTGGTCCTCACAGGTTCAGACCTCGGCCCCTCCCATGCACGGGAGGGGCCAGCAGGGCCCCAACAATAAAGGTGAGTTTGATTCCAGAATCAAAGAAGCATCAAAGGAAGGACATGGTCTTGCTGTCTCTATTATCCTAGCAGATCCTCGAGGGCCATCACCAAACCACCACATGGGGCCTCCGGACCGCCAAGGTGCCGGGGGGGCTGATCAGGGCCATTACTGGGGGGACAAGCAGCAGGGCCGACACGGACCGCAGGACTTTGACGTGGGCCAAGACTTCCATGGCCGAGGAGAGGAGGGATGGAGACACGGACCCGCCTACCAGGGAGGCGGTGGACATCGGGTAGGAGGTGGTCATCGAGGAAGCAGTGGAGCGAACTGGGGCACTGATGACAGGCCCCCTCGAGATTCAGGGGAGTTCAGAGGACGACGAGATGACAGGTGAGCTTGACTTGTGGCGTCTTTGATTGGGGATACAAGCACTCAATACCTCTGCTTCAGGTTCAGAGGTGGTCCAGGTCGACCTGGAGGTCGAGGTTACGCTGATGAGTACGGAGGCCAGGAGGAGGGCTTTGACAACCCTGAAGATGGGAGGAGCTGGGACACGGGGGGCCGGGGCAGGCCACGAGGCGGAGGCCCCCCCAGGGTAGGAGGTACGCTTCCACTTATGTCAAATGACCTCAGCCACGTCCCCAACACAGCACACTCCATGTCAATACAACATGTTTAATGTCCTCAGTTCATGACAGCTACCGTGACGGACCCCAGATGCATGATGGGATGTCCCCTGTGGGCCGTGAGCGCTCTTTGTCCCTTCAGGGGATGGACATGGCATCACTGCCCCCACGAAAAAGGCCATGGCAGGACGGACCGGGGAATGCAGACCCTCGAGAGCGAGAGTCAACAGCTTCCGACGGAGGTGAATATTTACATTTACACATTTATGTTGCTTTTCTTGACTGAGAAATACGTGCACAGCTGAGAATCATTTTATTTAATTATAAATCACTCATCCATGATAATCATCAATATCATCATCAGAAACCAATAATAACCATCAAAAGTAATCATATAAACAATGTGTTGAGATGTGGGCTCTGCCTTGTCCCCCCTTCCAGGGCGCCCTCAGAGGGATGATAGCAGTTACGGTCCACCGGGTAGAGGTGGACGAGGCGGCTGGGCTCCAGCACTCAGGAGAGGAGCTCCCCCTCCCAGAGGTGTGATGAGGGGTGGTGGCCGAGGTCGGTAGTCATGGACTCACACCTCCTTTGTGGTCCAAGAATGGACTTAGTGACTGTCAATGTGCTGCTGTGAAATCAGCTGACTGAAGGCAGGTTATGTGACGCTGATCATGTGACTGGTCAACTGTATCTTCAGCTATCAGTCAGTCTCCTCTTTCCTTGTTGCTTTTTGTAAGAAATGTTTTCATGATGTAATAAACATTTACACTTCAGGAAGAATGTCAACTATCAATAAGTCCAATATCCATCACTGGTTATGCACAAATCAACTCTCTTGAGGCACTGTGGTGTCATATTGGTATTGTTTTGCCGCTCACTGTCCTTTTGATGGCAGACGCCGCCATCCCTCCCATGAAGCGAATTCCGGCGCTACCTCCGGGTAGCAGCGACACCACGTAGCAGACTATGGCGGTGACCTGCGCGGCGGCTCCGAACGCAGTCAGCGCAGTACTGTGTAGGCTCAGCGCGGCGTACAAAGTCCCTCCGAGGGCACACAGGTAAACGGCGGCCCCAGGTGAAGTAGGTACGCTGGCGGCCAGCTTGCTGGGTCCTCGGAGCACCGCGGCGGCTGCGATGGCGAAGAGCGAACCGAGCGACCACAGCAGTGCGAATTTGCGAGCGTAGAGCAGCAGCAGCGGAGCATAAAAGACCGACAAACCGAAACACAGCGCCGACAATGCCGCGCACATGCCGAATATCACCAGTCGCTGGCGTCGGCTCACGCCGGGCAGGCAGGGGTCCGGCTCGGCAGACCACGGCCAACTGCCGCTGGAGCTCTGCGCAGCAGTAGTGGTGTTACCACGGCTCCCGGACCATGGACTGGACCAGCGGCCGAACCAACTCCCAGGGACTGGCTCCTGGTCGCCTAGCTCTACCGTGGTACTGGGGCGAGATTGGGAGATTGTCTTGGCGGTACCACCGCCCTTAGACTGGGCCAAATACTCCTGCAGCTGCCGGTTCAACTCCGCCATGACGCGTCTGTGCAAACAGGAAAGCTAACGTCTTCCGCTCATCGTCGTCACAGAGATTCTGTTTAGCGGCCTCCAGCGAACGGAGGAAACATAACAGTTTTTTGATGAAGATTATCTAGTAAAAAATATGTCAAAGAGGCAGAAGTCCTACGAGTTTATGTGACCTGTAAGACGTTGTTTTGGGGGCGTGACGTCATTGTATAATGTACACATCATATCCATCCAGTTGAGATTACGATTACCTGAGAACATTAGAAGAGGTAATACGTAGTTCCCTTTCCACAGCGCACACCTGTCAACAGTCCCATTTTCCACCGTTTTTTTTCGTATTGTATGTTGGCATCCATGCAACATTGATATATGAGGAGTTTTAGTGTAAAGTGGAACTTTTACCTAAATTATATCTAAATACAGTGGTGTTCGAGGGGGACAGACTTTGCAAGGGCCAGTGCCATTACAATAAAATAAAATAAAAAGGCAGGACTTCCATCCACAGTCATCGATGCTTTCACAGGCAACACAGCCACTTTGCATGCTGGCAGGGTAACTAGAACAAAATAACTAACTGATGGTACTTATGATTATTGTGGTTATTCTTTGTGTGAGAGATACTTGTGAGGAAATACAAATTGACGGGGAGGAAATTGACAGGGTGAATAAACATACATTTTTGGGTGACATAAGTGACAATGACAGAATGAGTTGGAAACCTCACATCAAAAACATACAACATGAAGTAGCAATAAATACTTCAATACTGAATAAAATAAAATTTATCCTGGATCAAAAATCACTCCAAACTCTCTATTGTTCTCTGGTGTTACCATATCTAACTTATTGTGTGGAGATCTGGGGAAACCACTAGTTTGCCATGTAGCAATAAAAATATACTAATAACAGTGATTAATCTGGTTATTCACACTGGACTGCTATTATTGGATCAGCAATTTCAGTTGAATATATCATATAGCAGACAAACACAGTGATATTTGAGAAGTGACATGAAGTTTTTAGGATTTACAGAAAGTGTGCAATCATTATTTAAACAAAATTAGGCAGGTGCATAAAATTTGGGCAACCAAACTGAAAAATTACATCAATATTTAGTAGATCCTCCTTTTGCAGAAAAAACAGCCTCTAATCACTTCTGCTGAGGGTCTGGATTCTGGTTGACAGTATCTTTGGCCATTCTTCTTGACCAAACAGTCAGGTTTGATGGTATCCGAGCATTTACAGCCGCTTTAAATCACATCACAAATTTTCAATGATATCCAGGTCTGGGGACTGAGATTCCATTCCAGAACGTTGTACTTATTCGTACGTTATTATACGTCCAAATAACTCTTACCAGCTGAAATTCCTGTTTCACACTAGTGGTGGCAGTAATACACCACGTGAACTTACATTTCAAGAAGGAGAAGAAGTGAAGGAGAAGGGAAGATGGTTGCATGTGTGGCTTAATAGCTGCCCATACAAAACATAAGGTCAGGGTCAAATGTATTTGTATAGGCCGGTGGTTCCCAAACTTTTTTTGCAGCGCTCCCCTTTTGGAGGTAAAATGATTTTCAGCGCCACCCCGCCAGAAAACTATGGTAATAATGAAAAATGTTCGTGGTATACCAATTAATAAAAATTTGAATTAAAAACCACATTAAAACAATACACAATAAATGACACTAATAAAAAAACAATCCCCAGGTTAACCTGTGTTAAAAGCCGTCTATAAAATCTATACAAATAAGATTTCAATAAAGATTTAAAATGGGTAGCATGTTGGCCTCACAGTCAGGAGATTTAGGGTTCGAATCTCCGTTGGGCATCTCTGTGTGGAATTTGCATGTTCTCCCCGTGTGTGTGTGGGTTTTCTCCGGGTACTCCGGTTTCCTCCCACATTCCAAAAACATGCATGTTAGCTTAATTGGCGACTCTTGCAAATTTAATGTTCAGGGACGGACTGTAAGTATTGGACCTGCAACAGAAAAGGCCCCATTGCCCCGAGATTTAAGATTAAAAATAGGCTGCAGGATTCGGTCTCTGCTTTTTGCAGAAGATGTGGTCCTGTTGGCTTCATCGAGCCGTGACCTTCAACTCTCACTGGATTGGTTCGCAGCTGAGTGTGAAGCGGCTGGGATGAGAATCAGCACCTCCAAGTCCGGGTCCATGGTTCTCCCCTGAAAAAGGGTGGAGTGCCATCTCCGGGTCGGGGATGAAGTTCTGCCTCAAGTGGAGGAGATTAGGTACCTCGGGGTCTTGTTCACGAGTGAGGGAAGGATGGAACGTGAGATTGACAGACGGATTGGTGCGGCGTCCGGAGTGATACGGACTCTGCACCGGTCTGTCGTGAGAGCTGAGCCGAAAGGCAAAGCTCTCAATATACCGGTCGATCTGATGTTCCACCCTCACATATGGTCATGAGTTTTGGGTAGTAACCAAAAAGACAAGATCGCAGGTACAAACGGCCGAAATAAGTTTTCTCTGCAAGGTGGCTGACCCTTAGAGATAGGGTGAGAAGCACTGTCATCCGGGACAGACTGCGCCTTCGGATTGAGAGGAGCCAGATGAGGTGGCTTGGGCATCTGGTTAGGATGCCTCCCTGGGGAGGTGTTCAGGGAACGTCCGACCAGTAGGAGGCCTCGGGGAAGACCCAGGACACATTGGAGAGACTATGTCTCTCAGCTGGCCTGGGAACGTCTTGGGATCTGCCGGGAGAACCTGGCTGGAAAGAGGGAAGTCCGAGCTTCCTTGCTTAAGCTGCTGCCCCTGCGACCCGACCTCGGGTAAGCGGAAGAAAATGGATGGATGGATGGATGGATGGATCAAAGCGAATGTGAGATGGACCTCATTGTTTTAGCGGAAACACTGACAGACAGTGAGGCTATGTCCACACAAAGACAAAACGCTCATCATTTCCAAAACGTTTTCTGTAAAGTTGGAGCAGAAACTACAGTATGTGCGATGAAGGATTGACGATGAAGTGGAACTGCTTTGAGTCACACTGGATTATAAAGGCAGAATAAAGTGATGTGCTGTGTCTTCCAGCATTTGTTGTTCTTCTCGAAAATGAAGAAGAATCAGATTTTGCTGCAGTAGCGACAGTAGGCTTACTACCTTCAGCAGGAGGAAAACAACAATGTACGCTGCCATTGTTGTTTCCATATTTGTGGTTTTAGCGCATGTGTGTTTGTAAAGGGGTGGAGTATGACGCAAGCATTTTCACAGAAGCCGCGAAAACAACGTCTTTAAATGTTTCCACTCTGGGACCCGGTTTCAAAAGTGTTTGTTTACAGACCCTGAAAACGCCGGCTTCGTCTGGATGATACGCCGTTTTGATAAAGTATTTAGCCAGACCATTTCGTGATTTAAAAAACAAAAATAATTTTGAACTGGATCCTGTAAGTAACAGGTAGCCAGTGTATGGAGGCCAGGACTGGACTTTCACGCCACCCTTAGGGCCAGAAATGTTTACATGTTTACATTGAGTCCCCAAGGGGAGCCCGCCCCACTATTTGAGAACCACTGAATTAACAGTAAAATGAGCGAATCAGCAATCTCGAGTATAACCAGTCCTTGGAGCATTTTCCAAGTTTTTCATTCTGTTGTTCTGAACTGATCCGGAAACTTTACCAATCCCCAGTGACTTTGTCTTCGTTAAAACCGACTAGGAACGTAGAGTGGAATTACATGTAAATAAATAAACACATTTATGATGTAGGCCAAAAAAAAAGAGCTTCCCTTCCTTGAATGACCAGCAACTGCCACCGTATACGTGGTAGCCTACATTTTTAGTAATTAGGGGAGTAAAAGTAACCACAGTCTTTTTAAGCTCATGCTAATGCTATAAAGTCTTCTGTCGCTACATCGGGGTTAGAATATCACTCTCTCACTATACCTATAATGTTATGAGACATGACGTTAGATTACATCACCTTTCACACTGCATGGAGACTGGCTACTGAGCCAGCAGAGCTGAGCCGACACGCCTCGGCTTACACAAACATGCCAGTAGCGGAACAAATCCGAGTGGGGTCGGGAGCGGGGCCCTTTAAACCCAAATAATAAAGGTCACAATAACATAATTTTACAAGTTCCCCTCCTTCCGGCCCGGGCCGGGGGCATGACGACCTCTCAAACCCCCCTCAATCCCCACCCTTGGGACACGCCATGACTATGACTGAGTGAAACAAAGGTTCTTCTCTCATTCTGTGTGGAAGTGGTACATTCTAGGATTTTTTTTTTTGTCCTTCTTCTCCACTTAATTGAAAGACTAACATAAGTTTAGAATAAGTACATTTGAGCAGCTAACTAGTTAGCTTAATACCTTGCTATGCTAGTGATTATGACCTGTTATGTCCCTGCAGTGATCCCATAGTCTGCCCAATGTGATGTAAACAAAGAATATTAGGTGTGTAAAAGTGACTATTGGGGTGTTATTTCATGTTTACCGGGCTCCAATAATGTTAAAACCTGTGTTTAGAGAGCCATAAACAGGTTTTCTATGCGCTAATTACAAACATATATATACAATAATATATGTGTGTGTGTGGATATACATATAAATACATGACATGTAAATAATAATGCACAGTAGTGTGACTTCAGTATTATTTCAGTAAGTCTGCTGGCTCAGTACTCTTTCAGAAAACATGTCTTGACCTGTCTGGGGGCATGCTGTACAGAAAATGGATGGCTAGATTTTGCTTCAAACTAAAACAGCAATTTTTTATGACTATCACAAAAATGTGAAATTAGGCAGCAAAGTTACTGAGGGACAACATGTAAGTCTACCAAAATACAGTCATTGGCTATGACTACACATCATAGTAGTCTACTTTTACTGAGACGTTTCCTACAGGAAGTGACGTTTAACCAAGGCGGGGCTTCCCGACCTCGGAAAACTTCGGCAGGACTCGGCTCTCGCTGGTTTGTTGTCATCCCGCCCTCCGCAGCTGAGCAAGAGCAGAAGAAGACTCGGAACCCAAACGGACCGCTTAGAGTGGACCTCGTGGGATTTCGGGACCGGAACCAGAAAGGTTGTTTTTTGCTTTTAATGAATGAGCCCGCGTGAAGCAGAACAATGTACCAGGTCCAGGTGAGAGCATCATCACATGACTTCATAAATGTTTGCTTTAATAGATCACTTGATTCGATGATCAGCATATAATAGCCCCCACCCCCGGGCGTGGGAGGAGCCAGGGTTCATGACGTTTGTGATCAAATTATTGAGTCCACTTCCGGTTTGGTGTCATTACTTCCTGTGGCTGTCTGCATTGCTTTGTGGGGGACGGGGCCCCCGGACAAGGTCAAGAAGAAGACAAGATGAAGACAGACAGCGTCCTCACGTGTTCATGTGTCATAGGGGAAAGGGCAAAGTGTCGTTGCCATGGTGCTGATGGAGCGTCCAGCTAAAAAGAGGTCTGCAGAAGGAGTCCCCCTCCTCGCTGGGACAACCAAGGTTGGCATGACAAGAGCATCGTTTGAAGGCCTTCTCTTTGATTTCCTGCACTGAAGGTGGATTAGCTAATAGCATGTTATCTAGCAAGCAGCATGTTTCCTCTGCTTATCACTCAGATGATTAACATGTTCAAAAAGACCAGTTCTCAATGTCCATATGTCACCCCCGTCCCCCACACCTGTCAGCTGGGATAGGCTTCAGATCATCCCCGACAAGGATAAGCAAAAGAACACGAAAAGATAATGATGAACACGCTCTGTGTGTCAGTGTCCTCTGTTTCTGTTTTGGTTTCGCTCACTGTATTGGCTCGTTTTTGGTAGTCAAAGACCTATGTTTCCACGTGGATGGATTTGGAAGTGAACTTTGAAGCACTTGTGTGTTATGATCAAGGTGACCTTTGTCATTGTTGGTCTTGTCAACGTAAGACCATCAGGAGTCCCCTGAACCTCGGTCCAAGAACTTTAGAGATGAAACAAACAAACATTCCCAGTTTTGTTTTCATGATTGAAGCCCCGTCCTCATGACCAAAGGACCAGTCAGACAATTCATCCAGGCTCAAGGGGACATCTTAACGTGCTTTTGAAAGCCAACTAGTCCACTGACCGTAGAAGATTTTTACAGTGGAGTTTGGTTATTGTTCCATTTATTGCAAGTGCTGAAGTGCTAGCTTGTCTGCCATTCAAGCAGTTCTGCTTCTTTCTTTCAGCTGGTCGCCGAGCAGCAAGAGAGCCGACCGCTGCTGAGTCCCTCCATTGATGACTTCCTGTCTGAAAGCTGCAGTGACTCCACCTCTGTGTGCCCCCTATCCTCCGACACCTCTGGTATGCTTTGAGTCCTTGTTAGCGGATTACCCCATGTTATGTGACCTGTCGCTGGGAAATGATGGCACGCAGGATCAGAATGGAGCGTCATGTGCTCATGTCTGCAGTTGTGGACCTGGTGGACCTCAGTGAAGCTGAGAAGGAAGGCGGGAATGGCACAAGGAGCTCGATGAGGAGGGCTGAAAGCGCCGGGTTAGAGCACACAGAACCAATCCGATTGGAGGATCATCCTCCTGCCGTTCACGGAACACCGGAAAAGACGTCGGCTGACTCAGGTAACTTTTAAAAGAGGACAGCTTGTGATGTGACTCATCGGTACAGGTCAGGAAATATTTGAAGGAGTTCCAGACAGGAAGTAATCCATTCATGGCTTTCAGTTCGCTGGCCCGTAACAAACAACCCTTTTAGTCGGATCACGCTAAAACCTTCCGCTTCACCACTTCCTAATCTGCTGTCTTTTCAGTGTTGGACACGTGGCATGAGTCTAACATGCACCTGGATGATGACGGGAGGAGGTGTGAGACACGAGGCCCTTCCTTGCATCCATCTGGTGAACAGCTGTGGTAAAACACGTGACCATCATGCAAATCGTAGCACTTGCACAAAAGATGCTACTTTAGTTATACAGGCTAATAAGCTAATGTACATTTTCTCATCTTCCTGGCTTCATTCAAAAGTGACCCTCACATGAAGAAGTTGGATGCTCGCAGTTTGGATGATTTGGACTTAGAGTCGTCCAGACAGGTGGTATGATACGACACAAGCTGGTTGCTTGGGCAAAAACATTATAATAGTTAATAACTGTGAGTAATTTAGAGACAAAGGACAAAGCAGTTTGACTTTGTGTGTGTAGGACAGCAGCGCATTCTTGTGTCGTAGACGGACACGCTCCCTGTTGGCCAAAAATGAGTCACTGGAGGATGAGTTTGTTAGAGCCAAGGCTGCTGTGGAGGTACACAAACACCGACACACACATATGCCATCACATCTTGTGAGCACGGCATACTGTAAGTTAGTTATATGCAGCACTGACGATATACTCCATGTCACCTAAATCGCCATCGTCTTTCTCACCACGTCTTACCCGTGAAAGTGTGTGTGTGGGCTTGTTTCAGTCCGACACGCAATTCTGGGACAAGATGCAGGCCGAGTGGGAGGAGCTTGCTCGCAGGAACTGGCTGGAGGAGACAGAGGGTCAGAGGCTAACTCCGTCCAACACCTCACCTGTGGGAGAGGTACAGTGCCAATAAAGAACGCCTAACGTCATCATGGCGACATACATCTGTAAGCCTGTCATTGGGTCATGTGACTGCCATCTGTGCTGAGTTCAAGTTCTGTAGTGGGACATTTGAGGACTGGGTTGAGGTTAAGGTCTATAGTAAGAGTGGGATGGTTCAGCTGTGTGGTGTGTTCAGGGTCTGTAGTAACAGCGAGACATTTCCGTGCTGTGGTGAATTCAAGGTCTGTAGTGGGACAGTCTAGGCTCCAGCATATCCCAATGACCCTAGTGAGGATAAGCGGCATAGAAGATGAGTGAATGGATTGATAGTGGGACAGTCTGAGATTTTATATGTAGATTGTCAGTCATCCAGGTCATGGTAATCTCAAAAGGTTGAAACAAAGCAACTAGACTTGAAGACGTTTCACCTTTTAATTGAAAAGGCTTCATCGGAGTGGGACATTTCAAGTGCTGTGGTGAGCTGAGGGTGTAAAGTAACAGTGGGCATTTAAGTGCTATAGTGAGTTTGTGATGTGCAGAAACAGTGGACATTTCACACATACTAAAAGCATGCCACTACGTGTCCATCAGGCATACAGTTTCAGCACTAACAATCCGTACAAAGACCGAGGCGATGCCTTTGCTGAAGCTCAGGAGAAAGTTGGCGTGGGAGATTTGAATGATGCTGTCCTGTTGCTGGAGGCAGCCATCTTGCAAGACCCTTTGGACTCAGAGGTGAGCTGCCTGGGTCTTTTGAACGTACCTCTCTATGTCTCTGTCTCTACCCTCTGTGTTTGACTTGACCCCCCCCCCCCCCCCCCCTCCCCCCCTTCAGGCGTGGCAGGTTCTGGGAACAACTCAGGCCGAGAACGAGAACGAACAAGCTGCCATTGCATCACTGCAGAGGTGGGTCTACAGTCGCTACGGTAACCCCTCCCACCCAGCCCCTCAGACCTTCTAATGGGACGCTCCCTTCTCTGCAGGTGTCTGGAGCTGCGCCCCGATAATCTTCAGGCGCTCATGGCTGTGGCGGTAAGCTTCACCAACAGCGGCCTGCATCGCTACGCCTGCGGCGCCCTCTACCAATGGTTGAGACACAACTCTCGTTACGCCCACCTCATCCACTCCCCAGCACTACCTAGGTGAGAGCATCATGTCATGTGACCTCAGCAAATAACATGCTTACCATCATATAAGTGTCTGTCCATTCGCATACATGCATCATGTAAACGTATCTGTACATTCACATACACGCATCATGACAGCACATAAACGCAGCATGTAAGTGTCTGTTCATTCAAATAGTACATACCGTATTGTGTGTGTGTGTGTGTGCGTGTGTGTGTGTGTGCGTGCTTGCAGTCCTTCGTTGCAGGACGTGTTGCTTGTCTTCAAGGAGGCAGTTAAGTTGAACGGGGAATGTGTGGATCCAGACCTGCTGACAGGACTCGGAGTTCTGTTCAATCTGAGTTGTGACTTCAACAAGGCAGTGGAGGCATTCAGTGAGGCACTGTCCGTTACGCCACAGGTGATCTCAGCACACAAATACCGTCAGAAGACATCAAAACCTAATGTCTTTTTTAATGTTTTCTTTTTTTGTTCGGTAGGACTATCTGCTGTGGAACCGTCTCGGCGCTACATTAGCTAACGGGAATCGGAGTGAGGAGGCAGTGGAGGCGTACACGAGAGCTCTAGCGCTGCAGCCCGGTTTCATCCGTTCTCGGTATAACCTGGGCATCAGCTGCATCAACCTGGGAGCCCACAGGTACCGCCTCTTCAGAACTGCATAGTATGATAAATTCCTGCCAAGTTTTGATGATTCATATTCATGTGGTATTGGTATGGCACGCAGGGAGGCAATCACTAACTTCCTTATAGCCTTGAACCAGCAAAGACGCAGCCAGAGCTGCAGTCAGAACCAGATGTCAGCCAATATCTGGGCCGCCTTACGGATTGCCGTCTCCAGGAGCGATCAACCCGAATTGTTCCAGGCCGCCGACATCGAGGACTTGGACCAGCTAATGGCGACGTTCCATGTAGAAGATGCGTGAAAATGTCCTGACGGGATTTTTTTTTTGTAAAGCAGGTTCAGGATGAGCTGGAAGTTGGACCAAAAATGACCAACGCAATACATACACAACCCAACCCAAAAAGTCCTGATAGAACACACTCTGTCAACCAACAGAGATCACACCCTGATGTCAATCTTCTAAAAGACACGTCCACCGTGATGATACACTCAGACAGTAATAAAAGTTTTAAGGGCTGTTTGTCACATGACCTAACAAGTTTACGAGGAGGCTGAACAATATATGCGTGATGTTTGACATTTTGTCACATGACCAGTGATGTCATGTTTTTGTTTCGCTTTCTTCCAAGCATTTAAAGCCATACTAGTGGCGGAGAACGGTCTCTGTTGTCATGACTCAATCTGACCTGCATGTTACAGACCTGCCAATGTGTACACATTTTTATTCAAAATCATAAAGTCAGAAATAAAAATAGAATACTCAGACCATCTACTCATACAAAAGGTTGGCAGGACTGCAGGTGGTGCCAAGCTGTAACAGTTGTTGCTCTCTGATTGGTTGAATGCCCTCAGGCAATATACTTCCAATTATTTTAAAACTATTCACTGTTTATAAATATCAATCTGTTCAGTCTTGCTGATTGTCTTTATTTAGAATAACCCCCATGCACATGCATACACTTTCAAATGTTACTGTGTAAACTCTGGCAATAACCAGTTATCACCAATTAAACTACACAAACTGTTGCGTTGTTGATTCTTTTGCCTAGTTTTGCCTAGTTACTGACTGTCGGTACAGCTACTAAATGACTGTTGTAATTGTACAGCTGGAGCTGTTGGAGTTTCCATTGAGACTAAAACTTGTTATGATGAGATGAAGGTACAGAGGACAAGAGTCCTCAGGTTAAGGTTTTTGTGAGTCAAAAGGTTTGGTGTGAGTCTTTGGATCCTGATGGTCACCTGTGGTCAGGTGTACTCAGTTAGCCGAGTCACTTTAAACATAGCAAGCTAACTAGTATGTATTTATTCTAAATTTAAGAAAGGGTTTCAAACTGAGTGGGGAAGAAGGACGAAAAAAGAAGCCAAAAACCTCCACGAGGAACTACATCCATTGTTAATGTAATGCATTGCTTCTCAAATAGTTGGGATGGGTCCCCCCTGGGGGATGGTGGTGAACTGTCTGGGGGATGTGAGAAGCCGGGAGTACTTTCAGTGTTAGTGTAAACCTGCCAACATGTCCATATTTATCATACACAACATGCAATTTGACACGTGAATACACTTGAATGCTTCACTTCTTTGCTTCACAGCTCTCCGTTTTGTTGCATTTTCCTGGTTTGAGTTTCAAGTCCAGTATGTACAGTAGAGTTAAATCAATGGATATTGTATAGTATTTACAGTATTTCAAATGAGGGGCAAAACATTTCTGTCCACTAGAGGGGGAATGACCTACAATAACTGAGAACCACTGATGTAAAGTAACATCATGTCTCATCAATGTAATGTAAATTGTAATCACTTAATCACAGAATAGAACAATCAAGACAATATAGAGATAGATAGAGATAAAATAAAATAGGATAACAATAAACACTAAATATGTGCGAATTCACTTCCAATTTCCATCCATCACTCAATTTTCAATGCCTTATCCTCATTAGGGTCGCAGGGGTATGCTGGATCCTATCCCAGCTAATTTTGGGTGAGAGGCTGGGTACACACTGGACTGGTCGCCAGTCAGTCGCTGGACACAGATATGCAATAATACATGCAATAATACATAATAATATTAATAAACAATAATATATAATGATAAGAATAATAATACTGTACATATTTAGGTAAAAAGTCCAGTCCTGTGCGTGTTTTTCTTGCTCCCCCTCCTCTGTTGTGTTGAAAAGCCGCATGGTGTGGGGGAAGTATGATCGGCACAGTCTTTCAGATGAGCAGGACAGTGATAGTAATCTGCCACTTTAGGAGATTAAGTGTATTGCATGATGCTGGTTGTCCATGATGGAAAGGAGCCTCCCTAGTGTCCTATGCTCTGCCACAGATCTCGAGCTGTCCAGCTCAATGTCAATGACGAGTCTGCCTTCATCACAAGTTTGTCCAGGCATGTTTGTCCTTCTTCTTCAGGCTGCTCCACCAGCACCATCCATCCATTTTCTATACCGCTTATCCTCATTAGGGTCGCAGGTATGCTGGAGCCTATCCCAGCTGACTGGGAGGCGGGGGTACACCCTGGACTGGTCGCCAGTCAATCACAGACATTCACACTCACACTGATGGACAATTTAGAGTCGCCAATCAACCTAACATGCATGTTTTTGGAATGTGGGAGGGAATCGGAGTACCCGGAGAAAACCCACGCATGCACAGGGAGAGCATGCAAACTCCACACAGAGATGCCCAACGGAGATTCGAACCCTGAACCTCCTGACTGTGAGGCCAATGTGCTACCCACTCATCCACTGTGTGGCGCTCCACCAGCACCCTACTACATATAGGAAGGCGCTAGCTACCACCGTCTGGTAGAAGATCTGTAGCAGCTTCTTGCATATGTTGAAGGATGCCAATCTTCTGGGGAGATACAGATGGCTCTGTCCTTTCCTGCACAGAGCATGCATGTTGGCAGTCAAGTCCAGGTATTTATAATTGTGAACCACCTCCACCCGGTTACTTTGAATGAGAACAAGTTTTGGCTGAGTCCTGTTTCTCTTAAAGTCCACCACCATTTCCTTGGTCTTGGTAGTGTTGAGGTGCTACTGGTTTGGGTTACACCAGTTGACAAAGTCCTGGATCAATTTTCTGTACTCCTCCTCCTGTTCATTCCTGATACATCCCACGATTGCCGTGTAGTACGCGTACTTTTGTACATGTGTACATATGACTTGTCTTTCATTAGTTTTGATGATAGTAGGTCTTAGTCAACCAGGAAACCGCAATCATTTATTAATTAATTTTGAAAAAAACGCACTAGAGTGAGGGAGCGGTGTTTGAATCGCAAAGTGGCAGGGGATGATTGGAGTTACTTTTTTTTAACTAAAATGCCTAACATCGTTGAGGTTACAGTGGTCGTTACTTCCTTCCTACCAACCTCAGAAAGCAGTTGGCTGTCTGAGCAGCAGAATAGCACAGTATGGCGCTGATCACCATACTCTTTCTGTTACTTGTTGTGGAGGATGCACAGGACATAGGGCATGGGTCACAATAATGAGGCTTCCTAGTTGGTCAAAGGAAGACATACCTGTCACAGAAGTCCAGCTTCATATGTCTGCGAGCCAAGCTGTTCTTGATGGGGGTCACTTTGCTGAGGATGTCCTACATTGCCACACCTGGTGACCGCGCCACGTCAACAACTTCCTTGCATGAGTGTGTATGTGTGTTAGCATTCGCATGGTGTGACATGACGTAATATTTTTTAAGTTTCAGCAGAAAATGACGATATGTGAGTGATGCAACAAAGGGGGGGGGGGTGTCACAGACAAAGTAGGCGTGTTAATAGTCTATCAGCTTTTCATCATCCTTGCACACTGGAGGCCACACCCTCCTTATCTCCCTCTGTGTGGCAACAGGAGATCACGTGACCTTATAACAAGGTAGTCATGCCCCTTTGTGTCATCATACTGACAGCACGCCAGATAGGAGGTGGGGCATGGGATGAGTTTGTGCTTGACAGGCAGGCATAAATATAGACTCCAAAAAGCAGACAAGCTAGAAGAAGGAACAAGATGAGAAGTTTGTGTGTGATGAACATTAATGTGCTTAATCTTCCAGCATGTGGCTCCCCCTGGGAATAATGATGATGATGATGATGAGCGCCAGTCAGGAATCTGTGGTCCAGTATGAGGAGGTTCAGGTAGGTAGGAAAAACTTCTGCTGTTTCTTCTTTATTTTGTGTGATGTGTGGACCTGGTGCGGCGCAGGACGTCTCTCCTGCCAGCTCTTGGTTGATGTTCCTCAAGAACTCCAACAAGGAATCTTCTAGAAGAACTTCAAAGGTCACAACCGGAAAACATTACACAGTCACACACCCACATACGTCATATTATTGATGATGTCATTGCGCTTCAGGGACCTCCAGGCCCACAAGGACTCCTACCACCTGGACAGCAGCATCTCAAACTGACAGGTAGCCAAGCTAGGTTTGGTTGGGCTAGGCTATGAGTAAACACGAGTGATGATGTTATGGAGTGTGTACACACAGATGTGACACCAAAGGCGTGTGTGTGGTGTGAAGGCCCTTCTCGCGTCTCCGCCTCCTTCCTGGGCCGCCTCCCGCGGGCCGTCAGCGTTCGTCGCCGCAGTCTACTGGAGGTGCACGGCTACAGTCAGGTGACTTCGCCGACCATCAGAGCTCTTTTGAGGTGGCAGCAATTGTGACCCATGTGACCCTTGACCCCTGCAGGCCATCCGTTTCCAGAGAGGCCAAAGCTTCAATGACAGCGATGGACGCTTCACGGCGCCGCTCGCTGCCTTCTACCAGCTGAGCGCTAACCTCCTGCTAGGTGAGTCACTACATGTTGGATGGAAGACATTACTGCCACCGCTGACCTCTGTGTGCGTGCACGTGTGTGTGTGTGTGTGTGAATGCTCCAGAGTCAGGTGACCGTGTCCATATGCGACCTCGAGACAATGTGAAAGCTGCCATCTGCCTCGACTCCCTCTGTCAGAGTAACCTGTGAGTCAAGTACGTAACTGACATTTGCACTCGTGTCTGAGGCAGTGTGTGTGTCAGGTCCATAGAGTCTGTGATGGGCGTGGCCAGTGTGGGAGGAACTTTCAGGATCTTCCTCACAGGAACGTTCTTCTTACAGGTGACATTACTTCTCACATATGCTAGGTTGACCAAATGTCCTGTTTTCCCAGGTCATGTCCTAAATTTGACATCCTGTCTATTTTTTTTAATGAAAATAAAAGTGATGATAATGTAATACTTTTCATATCATCAAGTGCGGCCTAAAGGCCAAAGAAAAAGCAAAACTTATTTACGGAGTTAATCCTCTGACAAATTTCCAAGTTATTCTTTTTGTATCACTTTTTGAACGTTCATTCTTTGGAATTTGTGTCTTTGGTTATGGATAATATTTTGTAATGTAACAATGTACAGTGGCATATTTTAAATGTATTTAAATTATAAGGCATATTTGACTACATTCACATTACAGGTCAGTTTAGATTTTTTGCCTGTATCTGATTTTTTCATGTCATTGTATATTCTGATTATTGTGACTACGCCTCTTGGAACAAATATTGCACCAAGTGCCCCACAAACATAGCCATAGCTAAAATTCTTGCCCTGTTCCTTTTTAGTCTCCTGTGTGAAATAATTTGGGGAATTATATTTTGACTCCAGGTGCACAGAATTATTGAAATTTCTATTAATGCACCAGGACTGAGACCAAGAATTGGGGACATGTTTACTTCCGTAAACACATTCAATTGCATGTTGCATCGCAGGTTTGTGTGCATGCACGTCACTTTCCGGCTGCATTGCATTGACTGCAATGCATGCAGTGCAGAGATATGGTCTTCACTGCTGGCCTGAACATTGTCAGAAGCCACTGCTGTGTTTACATGCCACATAAATACAAGCTGCCTTTTTTGGTAATGTGAAGGACTACACCAAAAGATAAAATTGAACAAAAAAATGAAAAACCCTTTGATTAAACTTTGTGTATCATTTGAGTATCTCATTGTCGAGCCAGATGTCCTGGTTTTTGATCATCTATATATGGTCACTCTAACATATGCTTAAGTTTGCACTATCACGACTTAATTCATGTCATCATGTTGCGCTATGATGGACCAATCACAAAATACATTGTTTTTTTGAGACACCATCTTGTTTGCATTGTAGGCTGGCGAGTATGCGTCCGTCTTTGTGGACAATGGCACCGGCTCGGCCATCAGTGTTCTGCCAGGCACTTTCTTTTCTGGAATACTGCTGGGAGCCTGATTTCCTGTTCCCACCTGGAAGACATTTTCCCACTCATGTCATGTCAGGTCAATTGGTGACTCCATGGTCATTGTCCATGGGTTTGAATGTGAGTGGTTGTTTCTCTCCCCTGCAATTGACTGGCGACCAGCCCAGGGTGTACCACGCCTCCTACCCGAAGTCAGCCTGGGATAGGCTCCAGCATACCCGCGACCCTAATGAGAATAAGCGGTACAGAAAATGGATGGATGGTAGTCTTAGCTTTTGTGTCATATTAATTTTAGCAACATCGCATGTTCTCCCCAGGTTTTTTCAGCATCATAAATTGTTATTTTAGATTTCCAGCTTGTTTATTTATATCTGAAGAAGTGTTAATACAAAAAGTTTTACATACAACAAACATTAAAATTGTTTCAACATTTTTTCCCTTTCCTATTTGTCAATGCACCTAACAAAATTATTACTTTTTTGTGTAATTTCCAAGTCAAAGCTGTGTAAACAATGCTAACAAATTTGCTAACACATGTCGCTTCGCAGCCGGTAGTGAAAGTGCACTTCGTCAACAGGCTGCAGGATGCCGAGGCCTGCCCGGCTTGTGTCAAGGCGGGCAGCAGGTTGCCCCACTTCCAGCTCCAGATCAAAGTAGAGCAGCAGGAGACAGAGGAACTGTTTAATCTCGTTGATGGCGAAGAAGCGTCCGGGACACATGGACGATCCCGATCCAAAAGGCATGAGGAAGTAGCGAAGCTTCTGTCCGTCCTTGAAGAACTCCGTTTTCTCCTTGCCGTCCCGTATGAAACGGTCGTAGCGAAACATCTGACAGGACACAAGCAGACGTAAAAAAAATGACGGGGCCTGATTCCCCGGCATTCTGCTGTACCTGGGGCTCCTCGTAAATGTTGCCGTCCATATGCATGGTTTGAGGGTACAAAGCGATGATGTCACCCTTCCTGATGGACACCCTGCATTCAGCGTCCAGATCCAGAGACATGTCTTCCTGAGCCACACGGATGTTCATGGATGCCGACGACAGGCGCAGGCTCTCCTTGATGGAGCTCTCTGAGGAAATCGCATAGCTGAACATGGCTGCAGGCGGTACCGAGGCAGGAAGTGCCCAGCAAGGTCGTAAAAAGTAGCAAGGGAGGTAGTAGTGAGCAAAGTTGCAAAAAGTAGCATACCGAGATAAAGCAGCTTGTCCAGCAGATCTCTGCTGATCATCACGTCAGTGTCAACACTGAAGTCCATGCCGCCCTGGTTCAGGACGTTGTGGATCTCCCGACGGACTGCCGTCAGGGCCGCTGGCTCACTCAGCAAGTGGTACGCAGCCCAGAAGGTGGCTGAAATCGTGTTCCCCACTGAAGCCCACAAGATGGCGAAGTGATGCGCTGGAAAAGCAGAGAAAAAGTGGGTGCAAACAATGCTTTAACAACCTAGTACTGTAGCTGACCGTGTAGTTAGTAGTGTAGCTGGTCATGTAGCTAGCAAGTAGCTGAAAAGCAGTAGAAATAAATGGCGTCGTACCTGCTTTGTCGACATCTCGCAATAAGTTCTGCTGCTCCAAGAGCTCAGACCGACGTTTGATGAAGTGCGAGGCGTGGGACCAGCTGGACGTCCTCTGTGGCAGAAAGAATTGGATAAGCTCATCCCGGACACTTGGTGTACGTCCAAGAAGCCAGATGGGAATCTGAGCAATGAGCAGCGGAAAGACAGCGTCGAAGTGGATAAAGTTGTCCCTCAGCTCCGCGATGCGGCCGTGACGGTCAGCGTGCGGCGGGCGCCCATACAGGGTGAGGATGGTGGCCTCAAACATGATAGACCAGCAGAAGTCGTGCAGGCCGGCCGTCCTCCAGGCGGCGTCCCCGCTCAAGTGGTCCTGGCGAAGGACCATCATGAGATTGGCCATCATGCTTTCTGTCAGCACCGTTAGGTGGTCTCCTTGGAGGAGTTGGAAGGAGCGTTTGATCCCCTCGGGCAGACCAGGGAACTTCCCGCTGATGACAGGTGGGTAGCCAAAGGTCAACGGCGCCACCTTATTGGAGAACTGGTGGAAGTCCAGTTGACGGCCATGTTTAATGATAGCGGGGTACATCAAAGGGTCCATGACAAAGGTCATATATTGACCTGCACGCCAAAAACCTCTGGTTAGTTTCACCCCAAGCTAGTGTAGCTTCGAACCACGACCACCAACCTGCAATATGAACGGTGAAAACGTCTCCCGACTTCTTCTTCTGCGCTTCCAGAAACTTGTGAGCATCTTTTCCAAACGCCATGGCTTTCCCAATGAAAGGAATCCAGCCATTGATCAGCGGCGGCTCGCCGTCACGTCTGCTCCCCAAAACAGGAGACCAACACAGCGTAGCGCATATTTTATAGTTCATACATCAGATTCATGTAGCTGTTTCATCTGCTAGATGATTAATGAATAATCACTGATTAATAAAGTCCTAATGAGTGACAACACATCAGCATGTATTTACTCCCATCCATCAATCATTTACTTATACTTTGAACTTTTGTATCTGACGTCATCACGTCGTGAACATTTCAACAAGTAGCTACGGTGACCTTAAGAGACACATCACGTGACAAGTTAGCCAACGTTTAGCGCGCGTGCACGCACCTCCTACGACGGCGGCGGACGACGAGCACGAGCACGAGTAAGGGCAGTAGAGTCCACAGAAGCGGCGGCAACATTCTCACACGCACCAGCACAACTGCAGGAGGCACGAAAGAACCTGACGTGGTGTCATTTCCGGTTACTTGGAGGCGGACCTCGAAACGTTACCCCCGACCGGAAGTGATGACACCCAATTGGAAACGTTCCCAGAATTCCAAAGAGTCGACTTGTAGGAGGTTGGTGGCATCATTAAGCAACGGGAAAACGAAGCTTTTAGTTTAATTGTCACAACATGAAAAGTACCTATGTAGGTGGACTCTCAGCCTGTCAATCATTTTCTTATGTGTCAATAAAGTTTGTGATGTTAGTAGTTTAGACTTCTTTAGACGCGTTTAGAAACGTTTCAAACCTCCTAAATGTTGTTACTGGAAACAGACGTCTATAAAATGGTCTATTGTTCGTAAGTAAACTAAAATGTACCTAAGTATAGAAAGTAAAAGTATGCGTTAAAAGTAATCGTGCTGTTAAATAGCAGTTTTACTTTTCTTTCTTTTTCTATTATCCATTCATCCATGCATTTTCATTCGTTTATCCGGGCTCCCAGGAGAGCAGTTTCAGTAGGGCAGCCCATTCCCAATCTCTGGCCACCTTTTCCATTTCCACCAGGGGGGCACAGATGCGTTCCCAGCCCAGCTGAGAGACATAATCCAGCTCTTTCTTCACCACTATAGTCCAGTATTGCTTTCGCCCGTCAATCTCACGCCCCATCCTTCCCTCACTCGTGAACATGACCCCTAGATGCTTCAGACTCAGAGCAAGACTTCTCTCCCAACCCAAAGGTTGCAATCCACCTTTTTCTGCGGAAAACAATGGTCTCAGATTCGATCACCATAAAATACAAAATGTAGTGTAAAATAATGATGACTTCCCTGCAAGAATCTTGTTTGGAACACAACTAGTTGACTTTTTAATTTGTGTAGCATGTGGACTTGGAAATGCTGCAAGCACTTCTTGTTTGTATTGGCACCTCACACAAATAGGTAGTCTTGCACATTCTTCTATGTATGCATTAATTATGGGGGGGTACGTGAATAAACATAAAAAGCGCTTAACACTCACAAATACGAACACACCTGAACACATCATCACACAGAGTGACTAGTCCAGGGGTCTGCAAACCGCGGGTCTGGAGCCGAATGCCGCTCTCTTATCCCTCAGCTGTGGCTCCAGCTGATTTATGTTTCTGTGTAGTCACTACACCATCCCGTCTGAGGCAGTCATGAGCCTTTTAAAGTTCTGCATCATGCAAAAATGATTTGCTGTGGCAACCCATGGGATAAGCAGGGATAAGGAATTGGATAGGAATTGGATAGGATAGGAATTTAGTGTGTGCCGTGCAATTCTTCACCAAAGTGCTAGGGGTAGTGTTTTCTGGGTTGTCAACTTGGTAAGAAACCATGACGCACTATTTTGCCATTGTTCATTAGGTTACTTTGTCACTAATGAAAAACTATTCTACTAGGACTGGAATTAATTGATGTGTGACAACAGTTTTTTGAAAAGTTCAGAATCGGCTCTATTGGCCAAGTATACTTACACAAACAAGGTATTTGATTCCAAAATTGGTAGAGAAGGCTTAAGAACATTTGTGTGGAGTTTGCATGTTCTCCCCGTGTTCATGTTTTGTTGCTAAAGGATACTGTAGCAAGTTCGAACAGAGGTATTGGGAGTTCAATAAATCCAAACTTAAGGAGAGATAAACACAGCGATTTATTCACACACCAAGCCAAATTAATACAGACGTCTGGGCCAACTACCTTTCTCTGACAGCACAAAACTATTCGAGCCTTACGACAGCGAAACAGTAATGGGCAAAGTGTCCTTTCCTGTTTAGTCCTTTTATACCCTCTCGTCGGTTCTCAACACCCCTCCCGTTCTTGTTTATAGGTGTCAAACGTTCAGGCAATGGCTTGGAACATCTTGCGGTCTGTCTTGCTCGCAGCTGCGTTCCTGTTGGGGCCTTTGACCTTTGGTTCAACCTTTGGGGTTAACAAATCTGGAAATGAACAACCTCTGTCTATCTTTGTTCTTCCGTTGTCCCACCTTGTATTCAGCCAGGCGTCGAGGTGTTAGATGACTCGTTGATGTGTTTCTCCTTTTGAGTGTGTGTGTGTGTGTGTGTGTGTGTGTCAGCATGCGCATGCAAAGCCAATAGCCCAAGCCAATCTCTTAACTAATGTGTAACTAAAGGAAACGATCAAACCCCCACTAAGAGCCCATTTTCTATAACTAATGTGTAACTAAAGCGAACAATCAAGCCCCCACTAAGAGCCCATGATTACAACATATTTTCTACAACCTTCATTCCCCCTTTCTAGCCAGCAGAAACAGCCATGCGAGCAAGCCATTTTATATTGTTTTAGCAAGCACCGGTACTGACCCATCAGGCCCCCAAAGAGCCGCTGTAAGATTGCCTCCACAGCCCTGTCCATGTCATGAATTCCACAACAAGCACAGATCGGAAGCAACAAAATTGTGGTCTTCGGTCTGGTTGCCCAATCTTTGGACATTATAGTGAATATAATTAATGCGGTCCATATTAGCATTAGTTAAAATCCAAGGCAGAATGGATGAGAATCCAGCTTTGATGGGGTCAGCGAGTTAATACTCGTCCAGAACTCCCCTAGGGATGCCAATTGCGTCAATATATGTGGGGTCTGTACCATGCAGCCACGCATTGTCACCACGCCGCCGTCTACTGAGTAAAGGATAAGATGCAGTCATAGTGTCGACAATTAGTTTGGCCGAATCCGTCAAATCTTATATGCCATAGGATAAACTGAGATGGGAAGAATAAAAGCTATAAGGGCACACAAACCGGTCATATTACGGGTGGGAAGACGGTCATATACTGTTGTGCCCCCACACCACCACCAAAGGTCCGCCCGAGAGACCGTAATGTGAGTATTGTTAAACATCAAAGTCTCGGTACACTGCTCAGCCGGGACTGCTCCCAGCTTATACATAGTTCCGGTACTCACTTTAACACATGTAAAGTTGGCAGCCGCCACTTTGTTATGGAAAAGAGGTTTCTGTCCCACCAAAACTACTTTGGGGAAGATTCCTTCGTACCTTGCACACTTGTTGTTCGTCTGCACTTGAGCACAGGTGTAATTCATGATTTCCACCACGCAGGCAGCTGTGACTGGTGCTGGAACGATACGTAAAAGAGGGCGGGGACCTAAACATACCACACAGTCTACCTGGGCGACTGCTGCCTGTTCGGCCATTAGTAGCAAATTTTTGATGCTTCCTGAGAGTTCAGTGGCCATCAGGAAAGACTCGTCTATGGTAGGCGGCATGCCTATAGTCTTTACGCGCGATGCCTGAGTCTGAGGAGTCTGTGGCAGGCTGTCAGTGGTGTTTACGAAACACACTCGAAGCGGCCAGCAGGCGTCAGACCCAGTCCTATAGATATAGAGAGAGTAGTTATAACACCCTGGTTCAGAGACGTTTATTCGCAGATTAAAAATGCTCTTACTGACCCTGATCATGGATACATTTTTCCGAGTGTCTGTCAATTCCGGGGCCGTAGATGTCTGCCAATTATACCCCCCTGTTTCGCCCAACAACTGAGTCCATGCGTGATGACATCCATCATCCGGGAACCCCTTCATCAAATACCACCCAGACGCATAGTCTACTAACCTAGCGGGGGAACATCCCCATGCAGCCAGATCGTATACAGTGCACCCCAGGTACCCTTGTTGTAGACCGGTCAAGTCCACCTGAAACAGAGCGCTCACCGGCCATGCTGAACAAAGAGTCAACACCTGCAGTTGCCTCCACTTGGTTTTGAGGCTATGAAGCCCCACAGCCACGGTAATGGGGACGGGCATAGTCCGATCATGACATTGGGGGGACCGTGCAGCCCTTCGCATACGATGCGAGTACATCACCGTCCCGTTGTTGATTGTGTTTTCGGCCTCTGGGGGTGAAGAAACAGCTGCCGGAGGACCGATCTGGATCTGGACACAATAAACCCACAAATCCACGCCCGCAAAGGATGAAACGGCAGAGATCATGACAGCATATATTGCTACATCAAATAAGCATGGCCAAGCTATGCGTGTGCGTGTATCAATGTCGTCATGTATATCAGTATACGTGTGGTGCATGTCAAGTTGGACATCCTGTTGGACATCTTCCTCTGGGATTAGCTGAAGTCGTCGTCGCATCAGTCGTCGAAGGTGTTGTTTGTGTGGGCTGATATTATCATTCTCGTCGTTGGTTAGGTGCAGATTCATCACTGTCCTCCACCCCCTCTTGGACTGGGGACGACCCAGTCCGATCCGTTGAATCCGCTGTCGTTGTTCAATGGGGTCGAGAGACACACTGACATACATGACAACCCGCCTGGATCCGTCTCGTTTCTGGTACAGTGCGCCGTTGGCCACTGGGCCGGAAATAGAGACGTCCAGATGAAAACGGATGGTCGGGTCGGGCACGGCAAGGGCCACAGCCGTAGCCAAAGCCTGCACAAGGTCAATAAAACATGTAGATGTTCCAGTCGTCCAGTCTAGAGTCGCATTACCATGCTTGGCGCCTTTTGCTTTAATCATGGCGCGGAGAGGAGAAGTGCGTACGACATAACAGGGGATGTAAGCCCTACTATAACCACACAGGCCTAAGAAGGATAGCATGTCACGCACCGTGTGTGGTTTAGGATATTTGAGAATGGAGACGCGATGATCATTTGACATGGAATAGCCGTTGGCAGAGACAACACGACCCAGAAAGGATACGGTTCGGCGACAACATTGCAATTTTTTCTTGGATACTTTGAAACCCAGGAGGTGTAATTTGAGTAGCAGTCGCTTGGTGGCTTCCAAACAAGTGTCAGCTGAGTCACAGGCAAGAAACAAATCATCAACATACTGGACCAACGTGCACCCTTCCGGGAGCTCAAGGTCCGACAATGCTCATCGAAGTGCATGATTGAACAGACCAGGACTATTTTTGAAGCCCTGTGGAACTCGGGTATATTGGTATCTGCGTCCTTGAAATGTAAAAGTAAAGTACTTTCTACTGTCTGGGTGCAATGGTAAGCAAAAGAAAGCATTCGCTAGGTCAATCACTGTAAAGTATTTATAGGTCGGTGACAGGGAGGTAAGGACGCGGTGGGGGTCAGGAACAGGCAGAACAGGGGTCAGTGTGACATCATTAACTGCCCTTAAATCATGGGCCATTCGATAACTTTTACCGTCTGCCTTCAAAACCGGTCGCAAAGGAGTCGACCAAGGAGAGGAGGATTCCTCCAAGACCCCTGCATCCCATAACCCCGACAGCGTCTCCACCATTCCCGCATCCGCCTCTAAGGGCCAACGATACTGCGGCCTGTGAATGACATGAGAATCAGCAAACTGTATCAGAATGGGTGGGGTTTTTGTGCTGAAACCAACATCAAACGGTCCTGCCGACCACACCCCCTCCGGGATGGAGTCCAGCAGTGCCGCGGCAAGATCGTGATCTGATAGTTCCCTACCATGGTGACGTGTTACCTCCAGATGTTGAAGCACAGCCTCATCATAGAAGCAGCCCCGAATCCGGAAGGCCTCTGCTGAGGGTGAATATTGAACCTGTGGAACATTTGAATCGCGCCAATCTGTTAACGCACTCAATGTTTTTACCATAGGACCCAGTTGTCGTGCCTCGCTACCGGGAGAGACCGCCGGAGTGATGTGAGGTGTTGACTCATGTCCCATCCGTAACCAGTTCTCTTGTGCCGGATTCAGCTGTACATGAGCTGCTACACCCTCTTTGCCTTTATACAGTGCGTCTGACTCTAAAGACAATTCACCTGAGTCTTCTTTCAGGCCCTCAAAAGCCTCATGATAT
Source organism: Oostethus manadensis (assembly GCA_024372805.1). Taxonomy (NCBI): domain Eukaryota; kingdom Metazoa; phylum Chordata; class Actinopteri; order Syngnathiformes; family Syngnathidae; genus Oostethus; species Oostethus manadensis. The sequence continues at coordinate 2,862,190 of QODF01000022.1, read as the reverse complement.
GTGTCGTCATTATTTCTATCATAGTACAACATGCAATGGAACGGGTCAGAGGGCGGGAGATACACACCACAGGTCAAGATCCAGGGCTTCCACAGCTGGTATGCCCTCACGACTCCTTGTTGTTTGTAGGCATTTTCCAGTAAGGCCGCCCAATATATGTCAGCTGACGGTGTGTTGGAGACAGGTTTGATTAACCACTGACCTCCCGTATGTCCAGTATTGCAGTCCACGGATGTTCCATCCGGAAATTGAACTGTGAGGCCAGCCGGTCCGCACAGTATGGTTGCTTGTGTTGCTATAAGCAAGTCCCGTCCAATGAGGCACACCGGTGTGTCGGGTGCATACACGAACTCGTGTCTCAGTTGGAGCCCTGCAAGATGAATGTCCAGAGGTTTCGTGAAAGGCAGCAGACGGGGTTTTCCCGAGAAACCCTTAAGTGAGATGCACTGTGGGGTGAGTTTGGACCGAGGAATGGTGCCATTTAGAGTGGATACCGTGGAACCCATGTCCACCAGTCCGTTCAATGGTTTCCCGTCCACAGTCATGGGGAGCAAGGGTTCTGCCGTGTCCTTGCCCCCGGGGCCTCCCAGGCACCCCTAGGCCTTATAGTGGGCATAGTCAGCGTAGTACTGGCCAGCCGCTGGGGGTCCTGTGAAAGCTGGTGCGTGTGTGTTAGGTTGCCTACCTGATCGAGTGAATGAATTTCTTCTCGTGGCCCCGCGTCCCCTCTGTGGTACGGGCGCCGGTGCTTGGAAACATGGTGCTGCTGCTGCAGGATGCGCAGAATATGGTGGCACATCCGGACGTTGGCCCCAGCCATTGCTGTTGCTGGTACGGGCAGTCGCGAGCCCAATGATCCGCAGCCCCGCACAGGAAACAAGCGTTGGGGTGTCTCGCCATTCTGCTTATTCCCCTTCCTCCTCCCCGAGGTGCTTCACCGCCCCTGGCCTGCCACATTACTTTTGTTGCCTGTTTAGTTTTTGTGGCCCTGTCCCGGGCCTCAGCCAATTGTAATTTCACTAACTGGTCCGTTATATTTTCTCTGGCTTCTCTTTCCTTTTTTTCTTTCTCCTCGTGTGTCTCCTGATAGCGACGCATGCGATGGGTCAAACTTTCGCGGAAAGTGCATTCATCTACCGTGAAAAAATAAGAATCATCCTTAAAGATGTTCTGCAAAGGCTCAGGCATTCCCCTCATCACGGCCATCCGGAAAGCAGACCAAATGGTTTCACTAATGGTCGGACTTTCACCCGTAAGGGAGGTCCAGTTGTTCACACTCTGTGTGTAATAGGTCAAGGGGTCAGTGCCCATAGCCCGTGTTAAAACACTAGGTGCCACTCCGGCCTTTCGCGGATATTCTTTTCGAATAGCATCAAAGAATGGCTAGGCAGACATCCCAAAAGGCCGGTGTTCTTACGCTCTTTCGAGACCTGCGGCTGCCTTTAACATAGTCAATTGTGCATACGTTGCGAGAAGCAGTGATAGCGTGCACATCCCCCCAGGCTAGATGTAATCCCGCAGTTGCCTGTAACAAAGCATCAATCCACATGGCACCACCCTCTGCCAACGCAGGTAATTTGTTAGCCACATTTTGTGGATCCGTTAAGGAGAACGGGGTGTATCCTGTAACATTGCCGTGTGGGTCTACTACCAAAGGATACACAGTTGTATTTTTCCTCCCCTGGGAACGAGTCACTCTCCGCGAGGTGTGTTTCCCATCCTCACCGGAGGACTCTTCATCCCCGGACGTGTCGGGTAGAGGCACCGATTCTGGTCGGGGAGGTGAAGTCGAAGCATTTTTTACAGTTTTGATTCTGTCAACTGTTTTTAACCCCTTGTTTGTATGTATAATATGTAATAATGTAATTTATAATGTATAATAATGTATAATTAAAGCAGCATTATCGGTTAAGTTTGTTACTTGTCCAGCGTTTGAAGGCCGACGTTCTGGTCCGGCCGTCGCCAGTCCAGCCACGGCACGTCCCGCATATGAGTCTGTCTCGTCAAGTTCAAAGTCCGCCTCTCCCTGAAATTTGAGGATTGGATACAATCCAGAAGGTTCGGAACCATACGGTGGTGGCGCCGACGCCTTGGATGGCTCGGGTGAAGAGGACTTACCAAAATTGACCTGTCCAGCAAGTCCCAGGCAGGCCAGAGCCATCTTGTGTGTTGTCATGCGCCGCAAGTCGGCTTCTTTCCACTGCTTCTTTAAATTTCTCCTTTTTACTAAGGAGGCCGTTGCCATCTGGCAGCCAATTTCATTAACATTATCAAGTGCAACTTTTTCGGCCTACGTCAATTTAGCTTTCAATTCCTCCATGTCCTTACTTTCTCGCCCTTCTATCTTATTCCACACTTCTTTCATTCTCTCTATTTCCTGTCCATGATCCTTCCTATCCATTCCACTTAACACTTGCCTTGCCAGCAGTACATACATGTCCTGCGGCTCCTTCACCTTACTACACCCTCCAAACCCATCACAAACCTTATCAAACTTGCTGTTCATAACTACACCGCTCTCGTATATAATCTTACCAATTGAGTCCCACTGTATTTATTACTGCCTCACGACAGTGGGTTTTACTACCCGGAGTGAACAAATTTGTAGAACGTAAATCTCCTCTACCCCACCCCACAGATGATTTACGCAGTCCCAGACTTATTCTCAAATTCTCGGTTCACTCCACACCACAGGACTCGAACCTGCGGATTTTTACAGCCGTCCCAGACTGACTGAAGGCTTTTAAACCTATACGGCGTTGACTCGAACCACCCGGGGCCTTCGTGAGAGCTACTCGCAGGACTCCAACCTAGCGCTCAGGTCTCAGACCTGACGAGTTCCAAACTCGATTTCTCAGTGTGACTCGCAAATTTGTAATACAAATACGACCACCAGTTCTTCACATAAAAGTCAGTCTCCCCCTTTTGGTAACGTCAATGGCAGAAATTTGGAAATAATCAACAGGTTTTCTGCTCACCTTTGATTGTAGTGGACCACGCGTGGATTTGGAGACCAACTCCTATGTTCGAAAAGCTGCGTCTTTACAAACAGCGTCCAATGTCGTCCATCAAATAACATCTAGCAATCCATTCACCAACTCCGACTGACTCCGACCGTACCAACTCCCCCTCTGCCACGTTGGGCGCCAAGAACTGTAGCAAGTTCGAACAGAGGTATTGGGAGTTCAATAAATCCAAACTTAAGGAGAGATAAACACAGCGATTTATTCACACACCAAGCCAAATTAATACAGACGTCTGGGCCAACTACCTTTCTCTGACAGCACAAAACTATTCGAGCCTTACGACAGCGAAACAGTAATGGGCAAAGTGTCCTTTCCTGTTTAGTCCTTTTATACCCTCTCGTCGGTTCTCAACACCCCTCCCGTTCTTGTTTATAGGTGTCAAACGTTCAGGCAATGGCTTGGAACATCTTGCGGTCTGTCTTGCTCGCAGCTGCGTTCCTGTTGGGGCCTTTGACCTTTGGTTCAACCTTTGGGGTTAACAAATCTGGAAATGAACAACCTCTGTCTATCTTTGTTCTTCCGTTGTCCCACCTTGTATTCAGCCAGGCGTCGAGGTGTTAGATGACTCGTTGATGTGTTTCTCCTTTTGAGTGTGTGTGTGTGTGTGTCAGCGTGCGCATGCAAAGCCAATAGCCCAAGCCAATCTCTTAACTAATGTGTAACTAAAGGAAACAATCAAACCCCTAAAGCCCATTTTCTATAACTAATGTGTAACTAAAGCGAACAATCAAGCCCCCACTAAGAGCCCATGATTACAACATATTTTCTACAACCTTCAATACCAACCCCTGGCCTAGTCAAAGCAGAAATATGTAAAAAGGCACGCATCAAGTTGTTTATTGCTCAGTGTTAGTAGAAGTTACTGTATATAATTAAGTAAGTTTGATGATTATGTTGTGCATTATAATTTATACTCGTGTTCCACTCCCACCACTGTGAAAACCTGTCAATAAACAGTATATACGTCTCTGGATAAGAGAGTGGAGATTCCCCTGAAAAGGAGGCTTTATTGCACTTGTATGTGTTTTTGTACTTTGGATACTGCTCTATCGTGTTTTTTAAATGTTCAACTTTTAGTCTTTTTTTGCAGAGGTACCTTGTAATCATCATCTTTGTGCAACGAAGGATGCATCAAGCCTTTCCCCCGAGATCCTGTGGCAACTACTGCTGGCTCTACCAGTGAGGATCCAGCTGTTTCCTCACTAACAGAGCCAATATTCAAATATTGTGCTCTCTGGGTCAGCCTCTAGAGGAACTGGCTGACTCCCCCTCAAACTCAATCCCAGTCCAAACTCTTTCCACCTACCTAATTATTCTAACCTGACAAATAAACAAATGAAATTAAAACCCTATGAATAAATAGGATATCTGGTAGGCAATACTGCATTATCCAAACATAGTATTATTTGATACAATTTTAAAGTTTTATTACATTTTGGGCCTAAAATCCACGCGGAATCCACCCCTATGATGGAATCAGTTTAATCCAGATTTTTTGGATAAAAATGATCTCAGTCCTACTAAAAAGTTCTGAAAATCCAAAACTGAAATATTGATCCAAATCAAAATGTCCTTTCAAGATTGGATTATGTGATGTAATTCGATTAGGTAATCTGTTTTTTCTCTTGAAAAACACATTTTCAAGATTTGATCCAATTTGTTATCCCAAATCTGAGCACATTGGTTTAAAAAAAAAAAAAGACCAAAAGCCAAAAAATCCAAAAAACAAAATTTAGCAGAAATTGTACACCCAAATTGTCTATATTCTTAACAATTGTTGTCTGATGTTTGCAGTGACTCATGTCTCCCTTCCAATCTCTTCAGAGGGGGTTGCATCCTCATATTGATAAAAGTGTACGTATGTCCTTTCATTGTTGTCATAATCCCAATTTGTAGGGACAATGTCAAGGTTGGTGCCATGAGCTGTCTTATTGTCTGGACTCTTGTTGATTCCTGTACGATTATTACTAAAAATAAGATTACAAGTAAAAAACTAACAAGGTTAAATATATTGATGAAAAAGTATGTTTTGCTATGAGTAATGTACAAGTCGTTTCCATCATAATCATATGAGAATGAGATAAAAGGAAATTGATATAATATACTGTATCTAATTAGCACTTCACTTTTAAAGCAAATATTATTCAATACTGTTATAGGATTTATTTTTACACAGTAAGTGATGGATGAATATTACCCGAAAACTTCTGCTGCACCATGTTGAATAAAATTTAGGGAAAAAAGAGTCTCCTTCTCTTAATGAGGGATGTCGTAGAGTGTGTTGTGAGTACAGCCGTTTCCAGTATTGGTAAAAAGGGGTAGAGATTGTGTGATTGTAGGAGCGTAAGGAAGAGTTTAGCTGGCTGTGAATGCCAATGTAGGACGCAGGTTACATTGGGTGCAACAGTACAGGCGTTGTGTTTTGGTATAGCGACAATGACATTATTATACAACAAAAGGAGCATCCGCATATCTAAGTCCAAGCGCCTTAAAATTCTTGCAAGTGATGTACTCATCAAATGTGTGACTGAGGTTGCACCCCATAGTGTACCAATGATAAGATACTGAATGATATCAGTACCTTATCCACCTCTTGACTATGATGTTCCAAGTGTAATTAAAATAAGTTAAACATGGGTAAAATGTGTTAGTATATGTATAGTTATAGTTTAATTAGTTTCGAACATGCATGCGTTGTACAATGAATGAATCATGTAACATTCCACAGTTCCACATGTCCGAAAAGGAGTAGGAAGAAGCAGAGCTTATTTAATCTTACCCCCCCTTCACATGAATTGCCAGTACATACATACATCCTTACACATACATAAACATATATATACACACACAAAAATATTGTTTTCTCTTCCCTTTTACCCTGTTGACATCCTGCGGTCTTGGTGTTTTACTGTAAATACTGGTGTTATGCGCTATGTTTAGAAATAATAATGAAAAAAAGAACAAATGTGAAACATAGCAATAATAATGAAGAAAAGGTAAATCAGATGCAATAGGAGTTTGCAATTGACCTTTTCTGGTTAAAATTATTTTCAAATGTCAACGTGCATTAAAAGACATGACGCTAGCAGTTTACCTGTGGAAAAACTACATTTTACCTGGAATGCTTGGAAACACTACATTTAGACAGTACGACTATGAAAAATTAGGTCTTCTAAAAACAAGAAATATGTAATATTGAAACAAATATATAATGTTGAATGTAATTGTTTTTTGTAATTGGTTTGTAAAAGTATAAGAAATTATGAATAATATTGGAAGGACAAATGAAAGTATATTGGCTATTGAACATTTATACTGGCGCTGTGTTTAGAAATAATCAAAAAGAAAAGCAAAAAAATGAAAGATGTAAAACGTAGCAACATTTGGACAAAATGTACATCATAAGCAATAAGAGTTTGCAGTTGAGAGCTTTACTGATTAAAATTATTTTCAAATGTCAAGGTGCATTAAAAGACATGATGGTAGCAGTTTAGCTGTGGAAAAACTACCTAATGGGCAAAGGACCGTTGGTGGAGTGGTTAGCATGTTGGCCACACAGTCAGGAGATTTCGTTAGGCATCTTGCAGTTTGCATGTTCTCCTCGTGCGTGCGTGGGTTTCCTCCCACATTCCAAAAACATGCATGTTAGATTAATTGCGACTCTTAAATTGTCCATAGGGATGAATGTGAGTGTGAATGTTTTGTATGCCCTGCGATTGAGTGTAGGGTGTACCCCACCTCTTGCTCAGAGTCAGCTGGGATAGGTTCCAGCATACCTGTGACCCTAATGAGGATTAGTGGCATAGAAAATGGATGGATGGAAACGCTATTTTTGGACAATAAAAGTGTAACTATAATATTAGGTCTTCTAAAAACAGTAAACACACTGCTCAAAAAATTAGAGGAACACTTTTTAATCAGAGTATAGTAACCTATCAGTCAAACTTATGGGATATTGATCTGGTCAGTTAAGTAGTAGAGGGCGTTGTTAATCAGTTTTAGCTGCTTTGTTGTTAATGATAATGGTTTGCTGTGTCTCCCAGCAGTGTCTCAAGAGTATGGAGGTGATTCCAGGAAACAGGTAGTTATTCCAGGAGAGCTGGACAGGGCCGTAGAAGGTCCTTAAACCCTCAGCAGGATTGGTATCTGCTCCTTTGTGCAAGGAGGAACAGGATGAGCACTGCCAGAGCCCTACAAAAACGACCTCCAGCAGGCCACTGGTGTGAATGTTTGTTGTGCCTCAGAGTAGAGCACTCACATTCAAGCAGGGATGAACCCACTTTGGGGTTGGGGCTGACACAGCTAAAAACTGATTGAGGAACTTGTGAACTCCATGCAGACTTGCTTTTGGATCTTTCGTGCTGCTCCTCTCGGTGGTGATCCTCAGGTTGATCTCATCTTATCTTACATGTTATCGTACATCTTATTTTTATCTTATCTCATCTTGACAGTGGAGTAGATCAGTCCCAGCACAGATGAGATGCTTCAATGAGAGGGTGAACATGACACCCTCAGGTGCAACGATGAGACCCCTGGTGAGTACTTTTATGTACACTGATACCGACTAACGTAACACCAGCCACCTCGGTTCATCCTGTGGATTGGAGCGAGGAAATACCAGCAACAGCACAACATTTCTGACAGTCGCTACAATGACTGCATGTCAAAAACACTATACATGAAATGATGTAAAGCAAAGACAATAAGTTGTTTGTCTTTTCATTCTGAAGTGCTGAAGGCTACCAAAATAAGTAAGAGCATGAGAAACAATTCACACAATCAGTACCTGACTGGTACCTCTCAATCACACAATGTATAAATAATTAAGAGGCTACCCGCATTTAAACATTTTGAGGTCAAAACAGCAAAGTATTCTATCATTTCAGCCTCTCGCCCACATGGAAACGGCGTTCTGGATGATCTGAAACACTATTTTTAGAAAACGGGTTCCAGAGTGAGGAATCTAAAAATGTTGGCTCGTTGTTTCCATATGTTTAAATCAGAATATGACCAAAAAGTTGATTTATTTCAGTAATTTCATACAGAAAGTGAAACTTGAATATTATATACATTCATTCCACAGACTGATAAACTGCATATGTTTTTTAAATTTAAATTTGGATGATTATAACTGAAAACTAATTTAAAAAATCCCACATTCAGAATGCCAGAAAGTGAGAATATTACATATGACCAATAAAAAAAAGACTTTAGAAATGTTGGCCAACTGAAAAGTATGAACACATGCAGCAGTCAATATTTGGTGGGGGCTCCTTTTGCCTGAATTACTGCAGCAACATGGCGTAGCACAGAGTGGATCAGTCTGTGGGACTCCTCAGGTGTTAGGAGGGCCCAGGATGTTCTGATAGTGGCTTTCAGCTCTTCTGCATTATTGGGTCTGGCATTTTGCATTTTCTCTTGACAATACCCCATAGATTATCGATTTGGTTAAGGTCAGGCACGTTTGTTGGCCAATTAAGGACAGGCATACCATGGTCCTTTAACCAGATACTGCTAGTGCTGGCACAGTGTGCAAGTGCCAAGGCCTGATGGGATATGGAGTCTGCATTTCCATAAAGTTGGTCAGCAGCGGGAAGCATGAAGTGCTCTAAAACAGCTGAAACCCATGTCTTGAATACATCTGTGCATGGTGGTTCTTGAAGCACTGACTCCAGATGCAGTCCACTCTTTGTGAATCTCTCCAACATTTTTGAATGGGTTTTGTTTCATAACCCTCTGCAGTAACCTATTGCTTCTACACTTTTTTTTACCACATCTTTTCCTTCCCTGTGACTTTGTTAATATGCTTGGACACAGAGCTCTATGGACAGCCAGCTTCTTTAGCAATTACATTTTGTGTCTTGCCCTCCTTGTGCAAGCTGTCAATGATCGTCTTTTGGGCAACTGGCCTTCCCCATGATTGTGTAGCCCACATTGACTAGACAGAGACCATTTAAAAGGCCTTTGTAGGTGTTTTGAGTTTATTAGCTGATTAGAATAGGACACTAGGTATTGACCCTTTCACAATATTCTGATTTTCTGATCAACTAAATTTGGGGTTTTTATTAGCTGTCAGTTATAATCATCAAAATTAAAATAAATAAACACTTGGAATATATTAGTCTGTGTGCAATGCATCTAATCAATATTTCAATAGACTTACTGAAATATCAAATTTTTTATGTTGTTTTATGATGCAGCACTTGTAAATAGTATTATCATCATCATGGAGGACTGTATTGATGATCAGTAATAAGCAAAACCAATCAAATTATTGGATGTTTGACCATTATTTTTTAAAACTTAAGAAAAAGCCTAAGTTAAAACTTAAGAAAAAGCCTAAGTTGACACACAGCTACGGCACATTCTTTCAGAAGTTGGAATTGATGTTAGTGGCACATGGCGGCCTACTCAGGTGCATGGAGCCACAGCCGTTGATGGCAGGCGTCTTGACAAAGACGGCGAGGGATACCAGGTTGACCTTCTTCTCTGCCAAGAAGATACAGATCTAAGTCATTTAGATTATCCACAGATGCTACCCTGTAAATACCAACCTGCTGAAATATAAAATTAACATTAACGCATTATGTACCATAGTACGGAGGAAACAATATCCCCTTTGTTCTGGTACTGCACATATTCTCGCGTATTTTGGATTGACCTAAATTTTATAAATGCCAAGTTGGAACTCTGTTATGAAAATGAACATGAGACATGTACCTTTTGGGCTTGATAAAATCAGCAAAGTAGTGTTACGTAAAGTTTATGTTGTCAACCTTCATTTAATTGTATCATATCCACTGTGTAAAGTACAAATCAACAACCATATTTTGTTGTGTAGTATGTTAAGTTTAAGTATTACTGACTTCATATTTGGAGGATTTGGACCATTGTTTAAACCCCAAGGCCAGGAGGACCAAGAAACTATGTAATGAATATATACTGAGAAAATAATCAAGCTTTTTTCCCCTCTTCTTTATGTTAACCTGTCATTCTGTTAAGATTGTATTGTTGTATATATGTTATAAGTTTCAATAACGGTCTGTAAAAAGAAAAGAAGACGTCATGATGGCTCTGCTCCTTCAGCACAAACTGTATTGTGAAGTATGAGAAAGCTGGTCATTGGTTGTTGTTAAACACCTCTTTTTCAGGCATTAGTAAGATGGTCCTTCTGTTGGGAAGGTGATTAAATGTGAAAAATTCACATTTCCGTGCTGCATTTGAGTTTTGTGTCTCTGAACAGCTGGTTCCTGCTCCATAGTTTGTGCATGTTTGTACATTGTTGGGACTTGTAGCACCAAAGAAGAGCAAGAGAGCTAAAGGGAGAACATGATTTCATGTTTATTTGCAGCAACGACACTAAAACAGAACAGGACACTCGTCTTCCTCACATCCCTCCCTATGCACTACATGGGCAGCAGGAAAGCATTGCAATTTAACCGTGGACATCATGCATGAAAAAGCTGCATGATGAAGGTGAGGTCACTCACTTCCTCCAGATGATGCTTTCAGTTCCTTGGTCAAATCCTTTCAGAATAAAGTTCCCCTGGTCATGTGACTGGTCTGACTAGAGGTCATTTGCTCGGTCTTGCCATCATTTTCTTGAAAAGTGACGTCATTAAAAAGGCAGCCAGGACAGATTCCTGTTGTTACAGCATGAGCTAAAACGGCATAAGAGCAACAAAAGCTAACGCAGGCTAAGCTAGCGAGCAGGATTACATCAGCTACGACGTTTACAAACAAATGACTGTGTTTTTCTTCTTGTTCTGCGTCCTTCTTGGCCGCCGCGTCTCCTTCATATGTTGGAAACGGGTTTGTACTCCTCCCCACCAAGAAAAAAACAATGACAAGTCCAGTGTGGAATTTCAGCTCACTGGTCACCTGACCACCACGGGGTCCACCCTCCCCTTTGCACTTCTTCAGCTTGTTGTGGCAAAGATGCTAAAAAATGAACTGAGGGGACATCCAGGATGAAGAAAGATGGGGGTTGTGCCGCCAGTGTGTGTGTGTGTGTGTGTGTGTGTGTGGGTGCGTGCGTGCTGGGGGATCTCACGGGCTGTGATCGCACACCCTACGATCCAGGAGGCGCGGCCCACTCCTCGACAGTCGAGGGAGCGTGGGGGTGGAGTTTCAGCCAGGTCGGCTGGTGGAGGGGGGTCATGGCCTCCCCAGCATCCACCGCGTTGCACTGCTATGATTAGCGTGTTAACTGGAGCTGGTCTTCATCAAACTCGTGTTGAGGGATTGGTTTCCAAGCGCCGAGCGCTGCCTCGTGAGCCCCTCAGTGAGGCGGGTTCAGGGCGCTGTGACCTCGCTGCTGCTTCTGCTTCTGCTGTAGGAGCAGCTGCTCCAGCGCAGATGGGCCAGGCTGCATCATAGAGCTGGACCAGATGGACTGTAGTGACAAGCAAACGTTAGCACACCGCCAGCACTCGCGAGCCCACAAAGAGCACATTAGGAACCTTGAAGCTGTCCAGCAGCACAGTGGAGGATGATTCTTCCATTGGCGTCTCCTGATTGGTCCAGGAACTGGCAGTGGGCGGGACTTGATGCCAGCCTGTGTCAGAAGCGGAGGAAGTTGGCAGGTAGTCTAGACCGAATCCGCTCATGCCCCCTGATAAACACACACACAAGCGTCAGTCACCGTGTGGAGGCGGAGTCTCCAACACAGTGAGGTTGAGGCCCCACCCTCACCTGTCTTCTCAGCCTTCCAGCGGTCCACAGTACGCCGCTCTCGGCTGTCTGGTGTACCAATGGGCCCGAAGTTAGAAAACGGTGTGGCTGCGTGGTTGTGGGTGGGAGGGGAGCTCGGCAAGCTGCTAGGGTTGGATGAGTGAGGTGATTGGCTGGCCGGTGTGGAGTGATCTGCCAATGACAGTATAGCTTCTCTCACAAAACCGTGGTCCTGACCAACAAAAAGAGTGCGATTGCGTTCTGCAGGTCGTACGTACCTGAATTGCCGTGAAGGGAGGGTGACCAGGGCGTCCTTTCGAAGAGCGAGTAGAATGATGGCTCTTGGTGCATCATGGGAGCATCAGACTTGGAGCCGGCTGTCAGGTTCTTCCCGTAGGCTTGACTGAAGATGCTGTTGTGGTTGTATTCCTACACAGACCATTTTTTCTCTTTTTTTACTACAAATGTTTCCAATGTGTTTTCCAGTTATTAAGGAGCTAATGTGACCAGGAAAAGGCCAAAGTACTGCTGAGTACAGAGTGCACTCTGGTGGTCGCACAGAGGAATGTTGTGCCACAATTTCAATGAGGTAGCTTTCCGATTATCAGAAAGAGAGGAAATCAGAGGGCATGGCTAACCTGCAAGGGGACCCCAGACATGGGTAGGAGGGAAGACGAATGGCTGACCACCTCCGGGCCACTGTCTGTCCTGGCCTGGTTTGATACCTGCAGAGAAAAAGGACATTATGGGATGAAGCTGCAATGATGTCATTAGTGGCATGGAGGGTGAGCAGCAGAGGTCAGGATGAGGAGACAGGACTACATACAAAGACGTTTGGTCCAGGAAGTGTGCTAAGCGGGCCGGCCAAACCCTGGAAGAAATCAGGAGGCTTAGAAAAGCCGAGCTCCTCCTCTTCCTCAAAATTGGCAAGAGTTTTTAAGAGGTCAGGAGGTAGAAGAGGTGAGCTCTTTTCCTGGTGAAAGAGGAAGCAGGAAGAAAAAAATAGAAAAAGGAAGAAAAGGAAAGAAGATTCATGTGCTGATGTGTCTGAGTGGAGCGTCTTGCCACACAATAGATATTTGGTCTGGTTTATGGACAGACCTTACAGAAGAACCTGAAGGGAGGAAGGACAGACAAGAAAGTCTATAGAGAATCAATTCACCTCAAACAACGGTCCTCTGGGCCCGCCGGCATCTTGCTCTGGACACCCAATCTGAGGCCTCTTCATTCTGTCGACGATGGCTGCTGGCCCGTCGCCCACTCGGAAGGAAGGCTCCCAGTAAGGCGGGAACTTCATCTTTTTGTCCATGGTGGCCGTATGTGGTGCCAACTGGTGGTCGTACACTTTGACAGAGTTCTGAGGCGCCAAGTAGAATGCCTGTGGCTTCAACGACATCGACATGGCTGGAATCTTCTGCAGCGCTGCTTGATTTTGACTCCACATTTGCTGGTCCTGGAGCTGCAGGAATGGCTGAGATACACGCATACAACATCAGGACTGTGGCGTGGTACACCTGTTTCAGTCATGGAAATCAAACACAAGGGCACTGCTGACCTGCTGCAGGCCCGAGTGGTGGGGTGGACTCTTGCCCATCCCGACCTGCTGGACGGGCTTGGTGGGAGACTGCTGCTGGGTCCCCATCTGCACCTGCAGCTGAGAGGGAGGCTGCTGGCCTTGGAGGGGACCTGGGGTCACGGGTCCCTGGCCCGAGGAGGTTGGTCCCTGAGCCGGACCTGAGGGCCTCTGCTGACTGTAAGGGATGTGGGATTGCTTCCCACTCTGAACCTGGGAGCCCGCCTGCGTGTGCACAGCAGTCTGGAAGAAAGGTCCTGGCATGGACACCCCTGTAGAGAAGGTGAAGCCCGGATTCACTTGCAAGCCCGCGAACGCCACCGGGGGAGGGATGACAAAGGCAGAGGGAGGGAAGCCTGGAAAGCACACAAGTTCAGAACTCCTGTGTGTGTGTGAGAGGGTGTGTGTGCACGTGTGTGTGTGTGCCTGTACCAGGTCGACTAGGCAGTGGAGGAAAGGCTCCAGGATGATGGATTGGAATGAACTGGGAAGAGCAGGTGGCTTGGGTCTGATTAGCAGGGGTCTTCTTGGCCTCAGAGACCGGAGTCTTCCTAAGTTCTGTCTGAGCTTTCACCTGAAGATGATAATGATTCCTTTAAATTCAATCAAATGTGTGAAAGCCTGGGAGGTCTACCAGAGGATGTTCCATATTTGTACCTGTTTTCCAGCATCTGCAACCTTCTCCTGGCAGACTTTCTTCAGCTCGCACTTTCTCTTTATATCTCTCTTCAGCTCGCTTTTCCCAGAAGTCCCATTGCCTTTGGCAATGTCGCGGCGCTCCTTACCACTATCTTTCTGTTGAGGGACACAAGCTGGCTCGCGGTTTTGCTCCCGCGGTTTGATGTTTTCCTTGAAGGTGACAACAGGTCGGTCGGCGCCATCCGACCACGAATTCTGAGCCTTTCCCACTGAGAGCACGGACTTGAGGCCGGTGTTACCACCCTCGCCAATGACCTGATCGCCGTTGTAGGCCTCCTGCAGAACACACGGCTCCTTCTCTGCAGGCTCCGCAATCGCCTGCTCGGGAATGTCGGTGATGAAGAAGAGGAGGCCGTCATCGTCAACGCGACACTTTATCAGTCTGCAGAAGGTAGAGGAGCTTAGAGATCATTCTGTCCGGTTGGACCAACACGCTAAGGTGCCAAGGTTACAGCAGAGGCTTACCCTGGCTGGTTGTCTGCAACCCATTTCCCCAAAGTGATGAGCCTCTGGTGTCTGGTGCGAAACAGCAGAACATCGCGGTCCACCGGGACACCCTGGTGACCTTTGGTGAAGTCTAGAGACCTGAAAGGACACGTAGGGCTGGGAACTTTAGGCTACATCATGAAAAAAATACAATGGACATGAGAGATGGCTGCCACGCAAAGCATATATCTACTTAGCCAACAATTTATTTGTTCAAAACTTAAACTGTTTCAAGCAGAGTGGGGAAGAACAAAGTAAGGAGGCAAAAACATACCAGTTTGGAATGAGAGGAGTACTTTTTTTTTTTTTTTACCACTCTATCGTGTCAGACATGCCATGGCTGATTTCATGCAGTGTAAAGGTAATGTAATATAGTGTAACGTCTCATCAATGTAACATTACTCACACCTAGTGACCAGAACACTGTACTAAATGACTAATACAGACCTGATCAAAATCTTAAGACCAGTTGAAATTTTTTTAGAATTTACCACTTGCACATTTGGATCTTAATGAGGTTGTAAGTAGAGCTACAATATGCAAAAGCAAGAAGGGGGAGTGTGACGAAAAGCACTTTGAAAATGTAATTTATTGAAAACTCCTGCCCGAAGTCAACTGGGATAGGCTTTAGCATACCCGCGACCCTAACGAGGATAAGCGTCATAGAAAATGGATGGATAGATGGACAACAATTAAACTGAAATAGGCTGTTTCTCAGCTGATCCAAAATTTAAGATCGCTCAAAAAAATGATAAAAAAACTCTCCTACCCCGAACAAATAATTTTGTCTGTCGGACTCTGCAATGAGTAGCTCCACCGTTCTTGTTATTCATATTAAAAAATTGTTTGGGCATGCTTGATGCGAGCGTTTCCAGGAAGCTAGTGGGAACATAGCTCCAAAGTCTGGAACTGATGGCCATTTTTATAAAATTCCTTTGCCATCCATCCCTGAATGTTTTCTATGGGATTTAAATCAGGGCCATCGTATACAAGATGGTCCAGAAGGGTGATGTTATTCTGCCTGAAGAAGTCCTTCGTCAAGTGAGCATTGTGAACTGCAGCATTGTCCTGTTGAAAAACCCAGACGAGGGCCCTCAGTCATGAGGGATGGCCGTTGCAACATCTGCACATAACCAGCCACCATTTACACTCAAGTGTAATTATGAAGTGATTAACAAAAATGGTGGAGGTACTCATTACTGACTCCTACAGAGAAAATGTTTTGTTCTGGTTTGGAGAGTTTTTTGTCATTTTTTGAGCGATGGTCTTAAACTTTTGATCAGCTATTAAACGCCCTATTTCAGTTTAATTGTTGTTTTCAATAAATTACTTAAAACCTCATTAAGATCTAAATGTGCAAAACGTAAATTCTAGCAATGTTTCAACTGGTTTTAAGATTTTAATCTGGTCTGTATTTTTGACATGTAATAGGCCATTGTCAACCAACAACAAAAACCACGATAGAGCTAAGAAGCGATGTTTGAAGCGTGTTACAGCTGGGGACGAATGAAGTGCAAAGATGACGACACTGTTAGTTGAACATAATTGTAACAAGAATTTTTGTTTGATGTGTCTGACAACGGTGACATTATTTTAAACTCATTCAGAAAACGTTTCATGTCTCTCAAGTAGGTCAAATCTATTAAGCAAAAGCATAACTAAAATAAAAATTTTGTGTAGTCTAGTAGTAATATTGTAAGCACTGGGAAGAGACAGAATGACCCAGATGAGGTGGAGGACAACGCTGACAGTAAGAGAAGTAAATCAATCATATCTGGAATGAACACAATATTTAGTATTTGAAAAAAAAACAAAAAAACTCAACATTTCTCTTATTAGACACAGTTTTCTCCACAAGTGTGGTGACAAACCAGGTGACTGTGCATGTTTGTTGTGGCCCCCATGTGTCATATTTTTGTGAAACACCTTCTTACATACTGCAAAGTTTTTATCCAGCTTTGTCCTATCCACACTATGAAAGCCAAAGTGAGTCCTTACTATTTTGGTGCCGAAATCTACCATGGCACGCAATATTTTGTATTTTTGTTTTCTGTGACTTATTCCCAATTTTCTGTAACTGAGCTCCTACTGTTCGTGATCGGAAGAACAAGATTGCGGATACAAGCGGCAGAAATGAGTTTCCTCCGTAGGGTGGCTGGACTCACCCTAAGAGATAGGGTGAGGAGCTCGCCATCCGGGAGGAGCTCAGAGTAGAGCTGCTTTTCCTTCACATCGAGAGGAGCCAGTTGAGGTGGCTCGGGCATCTAGTCCGGATGCCTCCCGCACGCCTCCCTGGTGAGGTGTTTGGGCATGCCCAGCTGGGAGAAGGCCCCGGGGAAGACCTAGGACACGCTGGAGGGACTATGTCTCACAGCTGGCCTGGGAAGGCCTTGGTCTCCTCCCGGACGAGCTGGAGGAGGTTGCCGGAGACCAGGAAGTCTGGACTTCTCTACTGAGACTGCTGCCCCCGCGCCCCGGGCCCAAATAAGCGGAAGAAAATGGAATAGAATGGAATGGAATGGAGCTGCTACTGTATGACATGTAAAATGGTGACGAGTAAGAACGGAAAATTTGATAGGGGCTATTTTAATAAATATATAATTAGCCTATAATTTTTTTTGGAATATGATATAAAAGAGCCTATAAATAACCTATTGTAAGGTTAACTATATATTATATGATATTTTGTCACCATCCTAGTCATGTCACAACAGAAGCAGGCTAATTCTTGTGGGCCGGTTAGGCAACGGCTGGTACCTGAGAGCTGGTCGGAGGGCCAGGAAGCCTTGAAGCTCAAACTCCTCTGGCAGCGGCATCACTGAGGACAAGAACAAGATTCCAGGTAAGTCTAAAATTTCACACAAATTTAAATGCTGAACATCAGACAGATACATATGATTATATACAAATATCTACACAAATACAATATACTAATACGTTACAAATATACCATACAAATACAACACACTAATACTAATCAAATTAGGAAGGTCCGATATTTGCTTTTTTGCCAATATTGACCACTCTCAATTTCCGATTCCGATAAGTGTAACATGACATACAGTAACTGTCTTGGAATGAACACATATCAGTTTTGAAGCTAATCCATACAACATCACCAATTAGTTTCTCGACATGGCTGTAAACTACATTGTACAACTTGAGTAAGCAGACATCTGAGACATACTTGCGATTGGGCATTGCAAAAAGTGTCTTGAGGAACTCCATAAGTTTGCTGAATCTGGTGTCTCCGTCTGTCCAATGTGATAAACTTTTCCAGTTGATGGCTTTCGCCCTGGTAATTGGAAGTATTGAAGGAAGAAGTCTTTGTTCTGCCTCACATAACCAAAGGTTTGCGGTCATTGCAAATCACAAGTTTAATATTCGAAGGAGACAAAACAGACATAACGCTAGTCAGGAGTGAGCAAACACCCATGGGCTCCTAGCACAAATAATTACTTCACCAAAACACGTCGTGAAGTGTGTAAACAACCGTGAATAGCTAGTAACAAGCTTCCTTTTTATGTGCCTGACTAATGTTATGTCTGTTTCAGGACAACATAAAAAGGTTTGTAGGGTATAAATGCAATTTAATGTCTATATGCAGATGAAATTACATTAAAATTTGATGGTGAAAAATGTCAATTTTGCCCCAGAATTACCGTGTATAAGTGTACTGTGTACTGCTGCCCTGCTAGTGCATGACCTACTATGAAAATGATGCCACTTGATTTTCTTTTCTGGACTTTTTGATGATTACAGAAAGGTAAATGGATATTCTGTAGACTTTTAAAACAAATCTCACAGCCTCAGTTATTATACACTTTGTAGTACGTTTGTACTTGCTAAGGTCCGTGTGAGACCACAGCTTTTGTCTTCACCAAATACACTATTTCCCAGTATGAAAGTTGGTGTTCTTTAATATCTGGGATAAAAAAGTGAATGAGATATCAAATTAAAGTTCATTAATGCTTTATCAGAAAAAATATATTTCCGACTCGATTTTACATGTTTTAACATTCCTATTCCACGCCTCTCCTTTGGATATTAAACTTGCCAACTGCAGTGACTGCAAAGCGTTGCAAGGCGGAACCAAGACTTCTTCCTTCAATACTTCATATTTAATCTCCCACCTCAGGATGAAACATTCAGAGAGATATGCAGTATTTGTGCACCAAAATAATAAGAAGCAACAATTGACACTTAAAGAGTCAACAGAGAAAAAAACAAAATATGACAAAGATGTGTTAATTCCTCAACAGGAACATGTTATGTTACACATATGGTTATCAGTTGATATCGGAATTGGAAATTAAAGAGTTGGACAATATTGGCATATAGGATTTTGGCAAAAAAAAATTATATTGGACATCCTTAAACAGTACTGAACAAATACGCTAGGGGGGCAACGGTACAGTTAACCCTCAGTATGGTCTTTTTGGATAATGGCTGAAGTGTGGTTTCAGCACGTTTGTGTGTGAAAAAAACAACCTTTTTTTATCCCCAAATTTCCTCATTATTGTTTACGATTAACATTGAATAATTTTTAAAATAGAACATGACAATGCAATTGCAATCTAAGTATGTCTCAAATAAATAAATTTCTCAAATATAAGCTCAAAATGTTGATATAGCACACAATAAAATTTGAAGTTGTGGGGACCACAGTGATGTATACATTAAAGATGCTAAAACCAATTCAATGTAGGTCCCAGAGAGCAACCTTTTGTACAAGATGTTAATACTATACAAATACCTGTGGTCAGTTGAGCAGTAACCACTTTGTAGCACAGAACTATGCTAGTCCTAGTAGATCCTAGTTGTAGCGCATATGTTCCATTTTATGGTCTGGCTTAATATGAAATGACTGAGAATATTTACTTATCCTAGAAAGTAATCATTTTCACGTATCTCGTGCAAATTGCTCATGCACACCTGGTTGGGAATTGTCCTCCTCCGCTCTATTGCGTTTTTTCAAAAACTAACTAATGATCGCCATTTCGTGGTTGACTATGGTGTATTATTAGTCAAAAAATATTGAAAGACCGTAAGGTGTATGAAGTATTCTGGCCACTAGCTGTCAGCCATGTTCCAATATAGGTACATCACATTACATCAACACTGCATGAATTCAACCATGACATGTCCAACATGAAAGAGTGATAAGAAGTTAAGAAAAGAAGTCGTAAGTTTTTGGCTTATTTGTCATTCTTCATACTGTTTTTTAAGCTCTTTGTTAAGTTTAGAATACAGTAAATAAATAGGAGGCTAACTATGGTAGTTTAAAGCCATGGTCATCTCTCGTGTTCCTGCAGTGATCCCGGAGCGCATTACAGTAGAGCAATCCGGCATGAACAAATAATAGAAGTGTAGGGGTGTTTTTTCATGTCTACAAGGTGTTGGTGAATGATGGTAAAGATTGTAACTGGAAAGTCAAAAAGGTTTTCCATGCTCTACGAAAATGTACCATTTATTATTATTAAATTCTACTACTTCGGAAATTCCCTTAAATTAACCACGATAAACAAGGGATGACTGTAGTCCAGAACCATATCGTTGCTGTACACTACTATTCCAGAACCAAATTAGCAAAACTGCACTACTTCTGTACCTGAGGAGCTGGACAGGTGGTGGTCTTTGGGCTGGAAACTGTTAAGGATGGAGACTAGCCATGGCCAGACGCTGACGGACAGGAAAAGATGAGATGTGAGAACAAGTCTTTGTGAGGACAGAGCAACCTTGCAAGCGGCATCTTACTGCTGCCTCTGCTCCACGGCAGCCTCATGGAACATGCCGGGTCTCAGCCTGAGCCAGTCCAGAGAAATTTTGATGGCCGGCAGAGGACACTTTGTGGCTACCTCTTCATCTTGGCTCTTGTTGAGCAGAATCCTGCTGCACATAATCCCCAGGAAAGACACTGAGGAAAGAAAGTCGGTTAAACGTCTACATACAAGAGAAGGCCATCAGGCGGGTTTTGTTGTTCTTACTGAAGAGGCCGAGCAGCTGGAACCAGCTGACCTGCTGCTCTGCGCCGTTGGCAGCCAGCTCTCTAAGGTGGTGTAGCTCAAAGAGGTTGATGACGGTGATGTGGACCAGCTGCTGAGAGCTCAAAACCTTCTGGAGAATAAGTCTCTGCACACGCAAAGGCTTCAGTCACAGTATGCACGCTTACAGGATGCACATGTTGGGAATAAGCTGCATACCTGAAAATTCTCCTCCAAGCGCTCCCTCAAAGCATCCAGCTGTTCCACGCTCTTACCAAGGTACACATGGCCGTGAAACTTGATGAAGGCCTTGATGAAGTCGGACACACTCCACTTGCTTCTCATATCCTCACGGCTGCATGAAAATGGTAGATGACGACACTGTCAGACAGAAGCCGCTTTTTCAGCCAATTAGATGGTAAAATGGCCTTTACCTTTCCAGAGCCTTGGACAGCGCCTTTTGCAGATTAGTGGAGGCTGCTGGGAAGGGGAACTTGACAGCGATACTGCGGCAGTAGTAGAAGATGGTGGTCAGGTGGTCTCCTTTGGAGGATGCCAGAATGGCCAGCTGGTTGTACGGCTGACCTGGAACACGCAACACGTCCAGACTAATGAGGATAAATGATCAGAAATTACAATAGGAAGTTGGGACTCACCGTTGGACGGGACCAGCTGAGCAGCGTGCCGGTAGTATGACTCGGCCTGGCTGGTCTGGTTGCGATAACGTGCTAAAAGGCAGAAAAAGAATAGTGGACATCAAATTTCTTCAGCACAAGGCAAAAAGGGTCACTCATTTTCCCAACCTATGTCACCCAGGTGCACCAAGCAGTGCTGGCAGATGTATGAGCATGAGCTGGGCTGCGGTGTGACGATAGGGCCACAATTGTTCTGCCTGTTGCTGATAATGCCCAGTTGGGACGTCTTTACCCGACAGGGCAGGTCCACATTGAAGACAGTACACAGCTCCTGTAACAACTGCACACATCACAATGTCACACACCGGGGTGAGGTCAGGTGATGTCAAAGTGGGGCTCACTTGAGTGTAGAAGCCACTGGCTGCCTCCAGGAACAATGACAGGTTGGCCTGTACCTCACTGCGGTTGGGATTGGCTCTGTTTTTGGCCTGGCTCTGCAAGGTGGTGATCTGATTCTTGAAGGCATGGTTCCACCTAGACTCAAAAAGACTCAAAAGCTCAGGGGTTGTGTGGATCGGCCCATGTCCATCATGGCTCAGAGGAGGTGTATCCACTTACAGGTCCTGCTCCACCTTCTTATCCAGGGCATACTCCAAATCTGTGACCAGCATCTTCTGGTACAGGTCCTGAAGGGCCTGACGGGACGTCCACGCCTCAGCTGCTACCAGCTTGGAGTCTGCATGACACACTACCAGTTCAAACGTGCTCAAAATGTGTTTAGGTTACAGTGCAGGCATTTTTGGTGAGCCAATATATTCTGTTTTCATGTCAAAGACATTACAGGACTTTTCAAGGTCACACAGAAACAGGAAACATGACAGCAACCTCACTTTCTCCTCATCCACCAATCAGTCATGCCAAGGTGCATTCATGAACACCCACAACCACATCGTTACAAGATCTTAAATGACTTATCTTATGCTATGGCGTATTATTAAGAATTACATTAAAATGAAATAAAATAATACAACCTTTTTGCGGGGCTGATAAACATTATAGGGGAGCTTGTATGATTTACTACCTTTTTGTTAAGTTTGTTTATGAATTACAGTTTGTATGTGTGTCCAACAAATTAAAGAACAACAACAATATACAAACTCCTTGCCTCAAGCTGGGACAAGTGGGCAGTTTTACTCGAGGTTCCCTGTGCGACTGTGCCATTCCCATAGCATGATGTTCCCACCACCACACTTGATGGTCGGCACAGTGTTCTTCGGCTTGAAAGTTTCTCCTTGCTTTCTCCAGATGTGTTAAGCATCCACATGGCCAAATAAATTGAGCTTGTATGTTTCTCCTTCCTTTCTTCAGATGTGTTAAGCATCCACATAACCAAATAAATTCAGCTTGTATGCTTCTGTCTTTATCCATTAATATTCAATATCCATATGGTCAAATAACTCTGCTACTGAGAAAGAAACATCTGCCTGGCTTCTGAGGCAAATCATCTGAAGCAAATTTCCAGGTTTGTGTTAACAATCCTGTGGTCTGATGAGGTGAAGTTATTTGACCATATAGATGCAAAGTACATCTGGAAAAGGAAACGTGAAGCATACTGTGCCTACCGTCAAGTGTGGTGGTGGAAACGTTATGCTAAGGAGATGCTTCTCTTAAAGCAGCCAAGAAAACATTGTCAAAGTCCATGGAATCATGAGAAAGCTTGAGGCTTTTCCATATAAGAGGAGACATGCAGGAAGATTGTGCGCATAATCATCCACAAGCAGTTTGATAACTCATTAATGACCATTCAATTCATATTTTCTTGATTTGTGTACTGATGTTATTCTTTCATTTGTTTTACTTTTACATCAAGTTATAAAAAATACTAAACAAAATGAATTGATTTAATCACAATAGCGTAAAATCCCCAAAACTATGATGCGTATGAATCATTTTGAGGACAAGTGTAAATACTGGTATAGCTGATATATTGTGTAGTGATAAAGAAGACTCACCTGTCATGTCAGCCTTCAGGGCCTCTGCCTGTCTGCTCGCAGGTCAACGCAACAGAAAGTAACTTGTTAGACAACAATCGCAAACATTGAAGCAAATAAGACACTTCCTGCTTCTAATGACGTCACCCGCCACAACGTCATTTAAGCGTTGTTGTGACACAGACGTCTCTGGAAGTCACACATTGCGTCAATAACGCTCAAAACATTGGCCTGCAAGCTCAAACCGCTACATACAAGACACGTGACTTGACAAAATAGTTCCAACAGATATGACTTTAGCGATAATCAAACGATGGCTTCGACGATGACAACCTTGGGTTGAATGCACAAGAACGCTCACGTTAGCAGGCTAAAGCTACGTAGCATCCGTGGCGGAGAGCGCACATGAGTTTTCCAATAGAGGTCAGAGTTAAAATGAAAGCAAAAACCCAAGTAGTTTATAGTATTCCGTCGTCATATGTGACTAATAATTGTGTAGGCCAATGACAGGCGCCAACACTGATGGTTTGTTGATGTATGATGCTAGCTAGCAGCCGCTAGCTTTAGCCTTTACACACGCCAACAAAACAACATGTGTTGCGTTCAAAGGTCACTTATGTTGTCTGTGGTAGCACAGATCCACACGACACAAGAGAGCGGGGACAACCTACCGTAGATACTGGGAGCAGAGGCTCATCCTGTCTGCTCGCCTGTTTTCAGGCTACGACGAGCTCAGAGGCCAACTCCGCCGCCGCAGCCATATTGTTTCTGTCTGATTGCACAGGGGGCGGGGGAGAGGAGGAGGTTCGGAACGTTTCGGAAGCTATCGGTTTGAACACGAAGGAACACCGAAAGAAAAGGAACACCGAAAGAAATGCAACACACTTGTCATAATAAAGTGTTTGATCAGCAATAAGTCACAAGAGTAACGAGTAAGGTGTCTTATTTGTTGTAACTGTTACGTCATTGCTCCTGACCGGAGGTGTTAATCAGATGTGCTCGTAATAAAGTTCTTAAGGAATACTAATGAATTTTAAGTTTTAATACAGTTGTTAAAGGACACTAGTGAACATTATTGATGCACAGTGTGTCAGGAGAGCTGTTTGAGGCGTTAAAGCAGTGACGTCACTTCCTCCAGCATCCTGCCGCAGACACATCGACCTCGCCTCTCTGCATCGCCTGCTGTTCCAAACAAGCTGCGAGACGATCAGCAACAGGACCCGGACCAAGACCAGGACGAGCACCAGGACCGGACCGGCAGTGCCGTCGAGCAATCATGCCGGAATCTAGCAAAACTCACGTGATCCTGCTGTCCTGCGGCAGCTTCAATCCCATCACCAAAGGACACATCCATATGTTTGGTGAGTGTTTGGGCCGGCACATTGTGACGTCACGGGAAAAACACGTCGCTGTCCAGATGATGGTGCTGAAATGGACCGGTAGCAAAATCCTTCTGGGATGATAACGCGGTATGTTTGGGTAGGCCTTAGTAAAAAGCGTCATTGTACAACCCCCGCCCTTTTCCGAACTGTGGCGTAGCCCAGATAAAAACAAGTCATTCGAACATAAACGGAAACGACACAGACACGTCCATGGTAACGATGTTTTGTAGTGAGTGTCTTTTGATAATGACATAGCTAATGCTTGAAATTCCGTATTTGTTACACGCTTCTGTTTTTTTTATTTGTTTCGACCCGGTACCTTTAGACTTACGGGTTGTGTGTGTGCGTGTGTGTGTATCTGCAGAGAAAGCAAGAGACTACCTGCACAAAACAGGACGTTTTATTGTGATTGGAGGCATCATTTCGCCAGTCCACGATTCCTATGGGAAACCTGTGAGTAGTTTTTCTCACGCACACGCCAGGTCACGTGACTAGGGAGTAATTGTTCTATGAACCTTGAGGCTAACTGGTTCTGAGGTTCTAGGAACCCTAACTCCATGTTTCTCACTGATGTGATCAAAGAGGAAGTCATTGACATTGTACATAAATATAAAGCAAAAACATCATCTGATTGTAATGTAATTGAAATAGAAACGATAAATATGGTTATCACATCAGCAATGCAGAGCAAATAACTACAAAAGTACACTTCACTCGCTTGATGTACTGCAAAAAAGATCAATTAGGATAAGCCATAATACGCTGTATAGGGAACACACAAATCTACTGTTTCAAAAATCACAATTATTAAAATTTGCTGATCTGGTAAACCTTCAAACCACTAAAATGATGCATAAAGCAAACAATAACCAGTTACAAAAGAATGTTATACGATTTTTCTCAACAAGAGAGGATAAATATGATTTTAGGAATAAACGTATATGCAAGAACAACGCTAAAAATCTTTAGTACTTCGGTATGTGGAATCAAACTATGGAATGGATAAGAACTAAAAAAATGCTCTCTAATGAGTGATTTCAGGAAACATTACAAACAGTTGATGTTTACAAAATACAAGGAAAAAGAGTCGTGAAATATTGTGTACATCCAAGGCCATATTACTTCATTCCTTGGAGAGTCAGTTTTCTTGAAGAGTAAATTTTCTGTCTGTTGACTGTCAATGCTTTGTTTGTTACTATCACCTTATACTTTTACTAGGAACTTTTCAACCTAGTGAGAACATTGTCTGTACAACATTGTCTGTTTATGTACCACTCTGCACCATTATTATTAATTATGATTATCATTCATCAGGACTGCAATATAAGTCATTTGCGATGATAAGGACAATGACTACTATTCAACACAGTGTCACATTACCTTACTTATGCATTTTAAACTTGCTAACTGCAGGAAGTCTATAAATGTATTGAAATAGGGGAAAACCTACGGGGGTAGGATTAAGTAAGATTTGCTTCTTCCTACTACTTTTGGACATGTCGATTGTATTAAGTGATGTATTCCAAAGTAATTTACATGCATGTTCAAATAAAATGAAACCATTACCATTACCATTAGAAACGTGAAGACAGGCTAGTGTCTGAGTTTCACATGTGTTTGTGCACAGGGTCTGGTGTCCAGTAGGCATCGTCTGACCATGTGTCAGCTGGCTGTGCAGTCCTCTGATTGGATCAGGTGAGTCATGTGACCTGTCTTTAAGTGTGGGTTAAAGTAGGCTCTTCTAAATGCTTCTAAATGGCAGGGTCGACCCCTGGGAGTGTTACCAGGACACCTGGCAGACCACCTGTAGCGTTTTGGAGCACCACCGCGACCTCATGAAGGCGAGTTCCCGCTGTCGAGTGGCCACACCCACAATAGTCCACCTTTATCACATGTTGTTGTGGTTGTTTTCAGAGAGTGACTGGCTGTATCTTGTCCAACGTTAACACACCGTCATCCACTCCCGTCATTGGTCAGCCACAAAACCAGACTCCACCCGTTTACCTGAACCACAATAACATGAAGCACATGCCTACTTCTGGTAAGTTCAAGATGGTGAACATGTTAAAGATGACGATGAAGACTGTCTGTGCGTGTCCCAGTTAAACTTTGGGGGAAGCTGAGCGAGAGTCTGGGGAAGGTTTGCTGTGTGCGTCCTCACATGGAACATTTCACCTTTGTTGGTGAGTGCTGATACAGAGCGTCATTTTGGGTGTGCATGTGTGTGTGTTTGATAGTCATGTGCTCTCCGTCAGATGAAAACGCCAACTTGGGGCCCGCCATGACGTACGAAGAGATTGGTGAGTTTGTCTTCTGTGTTGTCCTTCCTGTGTGTCTTCAGTAACCCCGCAACTGTCCTTGTAGAGTTGCGTATCTTGCTCCTGTGTGGCAGTGATCTCCTGGAATCTTTCTGCATCCCTGGCCTATGGAAGGACAGTGATGTAAGCCCCCCACCATCACCCCTACCATTACCCACCCTCCCCCCTCACCTCCCTGTATCGTCCCAGTCACGGGCTGTGTCTCAATTAGTGCACTTACGTACTTACAGTTTGTCATTTGAGTATGTTCACACCGAGAAGTATGGCAAAATGCAGTGTACTGTCAGTATTGAGATATTGCACTCACAACAATCAAAATGGTGCGTGTGCAGTGATAAACAGTAGACACATACCCTCAATAGTTGCCATTTTAGCTACATAGTGGACGGGGAGAGAATAACTTGAGTGGTTGCAATTGGCCATTAAAACGGAGAGAAGAAGAAAGTAATGGTCATTTCCAGTTAGTGTACAACAAGAGTAAAGAATGTGAGACAGCACTACCAACTCATCATTTATACACTCAGGATCTACAGTAAGTACACAGTATACTAATTGAAGTGTACTGACACAAGTACAGTGGAACGCCGGTTAGCGTCCCCACCACCACACTGTGTCTTTGGTAAGGTAAACGTAATCTTAAAGGAAAACTTGCTTTTTTTTGGAATTTTGTCCAACATCCACAATCCTTATGTGAGACATAAACACATGTCTTTCGCTTTTCTCTGCATTCTAAAGATATACAAATAGATAAAAAGAGACAGCTCATTACTGCACATAATGGTACACACCTATGCCGCCTACAAAGACCTCTATGAAAACATAATTTTATGGTTTTATATTAGGGGTGTATAACATTGGCCCATGATATTATCAACCCAATATTGCATAAAAATTTAATATCTGTCAATATCGGTATTGGGTTTTTGGTATTGGGTACTAAAGCGTGTAAACATCCCTAGGTGTCTAGTAACTTTCTTGGTCGGTCCTCCCATCCATCTATTTTCTTTGCCGCGTATCCTCACTATGACTAGCGTTATGTCTGTAGCGTCTTCTTCAGATATTTGCTCTTTCAGGCGATTTGCAATGACTGCAAAGCTTTGGTCATGCAAGGTGGAACCAAGACTTCTTCCTTCAATACGTTCAATTATAGGGCAAAAGCCATCAATCAGAAAATGGAGTGTATCGCACTGGATAGATGGGAGTTGCCGGATTCACTAACCTGTGGAGTTCCCCAAGCTACACTTTGCCATGCCTAATCACAAGTATTTATCCAATGTTTGCTTACTCGAGTTGTACATTCAAGTTGTTTACAGCCACAACTACTGATGCTGTATCCAGTAGCTTCACAACAGATACGTGTTAATTCCACGACAGGACATATACAGTAGGATGTTGGTTGATTGGTTGATTCCGGAATCGGAAATTGAGAGATGGTTAGTAACAGCATATGGGATATTATCCCTATTTCATTTTAATGCTGAATCGGAAATTGAGAGGTGGTCAATATCAGCATATCGCATATTGTCCATATTTTATATACATGCTGTGACCATGTAGTAACAGGTACATTGACGATAACATAAAATCCTTACGTTTTTTTGCCTTATTGTGGTCCTTTTAAGCATTTCTTGCTGGGCACATTGATTTCACATATTTATATTTATTTTTCACATAAGGATTGAGGATGATGGACAAAATTTAAAAAAACATTCCTTTAGATGATCATTTACCTTGTTTATTATTTATATGTAGTTATATGCATTTTAAATTATGCATTCATTAATTTTCTTTGCCGCTTAATTCTCATTGGAGTCGCGGGGGTATGCTGAAGCCTATCCCAGATTTCAAAACTATATAAATGTGTATGTGGGTACATTTTTGGCTTTCTGAAGCTGATTAATTTGATTTACATTTTTTCAAAGGGAAAAATTAATTTGGTTAGCGTCTGTTTCTGTTAGAGTCAGACTTTCTGGAACTGATTAATGATGCTAACTGAGGTTCCACTGTATTATATATATCGAGTATTAAATTGGAGACACAGCCACAGTGTTCTTGTTAAGACCGCCATATGACATTCATCAGCTGGCCTTCATGTGCTCTCAGATGGAGGTTATCGTGGGTGACTTTGGAATTGTGGTGGTTCCTCGTGACGGCGCCGACACAGAGAAGATCATGAACCATTCGTCCGTTCTCCGCAAGCACAAGGTCCTGTCGGAACATGACCAAGTCTGACGTGGTCTTTCACCACTCTGACATTTCCACACCCTATTGTTTTCAGGACAACATCCTGGTGGTGAAGGATGCCACCAACCATCCCATGGCTGTCGTAAGCTCCACCAAGAGCAGGTGAGTGGCGTCACTTTCTGCTAATGTCAGGACAACCTGTTTTCATGTGAAATGCATTATGGGTAAAACGGTCCTTTTATGTTGTGCAGATTGGCCCTGCAGCACGGTGACGGCCATGTTGTGGACTACCTGAACCAGCCGGTCATCGACTACATCTTGCAGACTCAGCTGTACATCAAGACCTCAGGATAAAGGACCATCAACATTTGGGTCATGTGACTCTGCCATCAGGGTGGGGAGTGGTCGCTTCAAATCCTGTTTTTCATCAAGTCAGTGGATGCATGCAACACGCTCGCCAACGTGACAGCAGTCCTGTATCCTCTTCCCACGTTTATGTTGACGTACATTAGCTTCTTAGCCTCACGGCTAACACAAGGCTAGCTGTTCTTTAGGTGATGCGCAACAGCGCTCCAGTGGATAACAGTGGAACTGGAACATGAATATTTTGACCGAAAAACACTTTAATCGATTATTTTTCACGTGGAGACAATTAGGACCCAGAGGATCCGCTTTTTCCAAAATAAAAGTGAAATGGTGTTTGTTGTCAGTGGTGTGCATGCTCAGACACTTTTTTTTGCTTTTGGTTCTGCTTCTGGCATGAATCTTTGTAGATGACACTTGCAACAATAAAATACAACAATGTCTCTGTCATATGTGTGTGTTCCAATGAACTTTCTACAACTTATTTATACGTTACGTTGCAATTGTTCGCTTACATTACAAATTAAATATTGATTGCCCTGTCAATAAGTTGGCAGAAGCGACAAATAATTGAATGTACACATTATGATATAAATAGAGAAAATGTGCACACTGATGCTAATGTTCACTAATGTGCACTAATGCTAGAAGTTGGATTGTTTCCAGTCCGTTGGATTGTTTCCGGTCACTAAAGCAGGTGATTTTAATGATCAACACCTCCTTCAATTTGAGGGAAGGAGCTCATCAATAAAATCACCTGCTGGAGAAAGTGGTTGGAGAGAAAACCTGCAGTGTCTCCGCCCTCCATAGCCCGAGTTTGAGACCCCTGTCCTAAAGAGAAAAGTCCATCGCTCAATGGAATCAAAATGGCCTCCTCTCACGGAAGCTCTGTTGGGGAGCCATTGAAGCAGCCGCTGGGGATGGCTTTCAGGATGTCCTCCAGGTTGGTGACATCTGCTAAAATGGTGTCAATGTCCCGATTAACAACGTCCAGCTGGCGGCGCCGAGCTGCCTCTAGCTGCTCTACGTCTCTCAGCCGGGGCCTCAGACGTGCCTCTACGTTGTTGCGGGCGACGGCCAGCGAATCCTCCAGCTGCTGAAGACGCTGTAGGTCCAGTGCTCCCGGTTGGTCTGCAGAGAAGAAGAAGAAGAGGTTAGAGGTTGCCACCAGTGTGGGCCGTAGAGCAGGTGTTGCATGTCATACTGATGTTGGCCAGCATGTTGTTGATGTCTTGCAGTGTTTTTCCTGCAGCATCTCTGGCCCGTTTGGCATTTTTCCAGGCCTCGCCGGCTCGAAAAACAGCCTAAGAATCAAACGTGTCCACCATGTCATCTTTCTAGATGTTGTCTTGTTTGTCACAGTTGACCTCTCACCTCATCTGCCTCAGCTTCCTGTTTTCTGGCGTGGTTTAGCCTGCCTTCAAGGTCTGTAGTGAAATTGTCCGCTTGCGTGCGCAGCTCTTTGGCACCCTCATTCAATTTGGTGGCATTGTTTAGAAGGCCGAAGTGAGCCGGTAATGACCCCAGCGTTCCCTGATGAGTCAAATATGAGTCGGCACAGAGCAACTGGGACTTTCTGCTAAGCAAGTTTAATGCATATTGCTACGCTAGGCAAGCCCATGGTGCAGCACCTCCAGACTGGGGATCAGATTCTCCAGCAGGTTGATGGACTCCATCGCCCCGTTGGAGTCTTCTGCCATGCCCTCCAGCATTGCCAGCGTCTCCGCGTTGTTTTTGTCAGCGTTCTGGATGGTCGCATCAATGACAGGAAAACGCTTGATGGCACTGTCCAGCAGCGCTTTGTTGGTGGCAATCTGTTGGTCAAAGCCTGAGAGTGCAGAAAGGCGCTCAGTTGCCGCTGTAGCGCCTTTACATGTTTGTGACCTTCCGTTCACCTCGGAGAGTGTTGAGGGCGCCGTCTAGCTTGTCTGTGTTGCTGTTGATGCGTCGCAGCGCCTCGTCAGTGTCGGCCTTGGCAGCGTTCACTCTGTTCATCAGTGTGTCAACGCCCTGTCAGGGATCACGTGACAACTCATAAAACACCTGACCTGTTGCTGATGTGTACCTCCTGGAGGTCAGAGGACCGACCTGCTGAGCACTTCTCCCCTGTGCCAAGAGATTTTGGGTGGCAATTTTGTCTTGACGCACATCATCTTGAAGCGCCTTAAAATCTGCTGTGTTCCCGTCTGCCACCTTTCTCAAGAAATCCAACTTGGCAGCCATGGTGTCCGTCCCCTCCTGAGCAGGTTTGGAAGTCAGGTGACGCTACAAGAATGTTTGCTAACAGCCAGGTGGCAGAGTTACCTTCAGATTAAATGGGATGTCTCTCTCCATCCTGGCAATGTCTTTTACCATGCCGTCCGCCAAGTTGCTCTCGTCTGCGGCCTCACGACTCACATGGCCCGCTTGATTCTCTAAGCCCTTCGCCCGAGCCACCATGTCGTCATACCTGAGCATGCACACGCGGTGTCAGAATGCTGGCATGGAAGGAAGATGGAGGACACTCTACTGGACAGTGGAAAGACTTACGTGGTTTTCACGTCTCCAATCAGATCTTTCACTTTGTTCTCCTTGTTCATCAGCGTCCGCACCAGCCCCAGAGCTTTCTGGGCATCACTCAGAGCTTCATTGGCGGTTTGTTTCACTCCACTTGCCTTCGTTTGATGTCTAACAGAGCCAGACATTTGGATATTTATGAAAAATGTATGACTAAATTGAAATTACTACAACTAATACTAATACTATTGCACGACTACTTTGACATTATATTTACTGAATTTACTTATAAGGAATATTGACACTACTTACTACAGTTACTACATTGACACAATATTTACTACATTTAAACTATATTTACTCCACTGTCACTATTATTTTTAATGACAATTATGACAGTTAAAATATATTTGCTATTTACTTACTATATTTAATACATTGACACTATATTTACTACATTTACAGTACAATATTTTCTACATTGAAATTATATTTACTAAATTGACACTACTAAAGTCACTACACTGACACAATGTTTACAGTACTACATTTAAACAATATTTACTCCACTGTCCCTATTATTTTTATGACATTTAAACTATATTTACTCCATTGTCAGTACTATATTTACTAGACGTATTCTATATTTACTAAATTAGATTTACTAACATCAACACTACAATATTTACAACATTAAAGTTATATTTACTACATTGACACATTATTTACAGTACTACATTTAAACTATATTTACTACATTTACACAATATGTACTACATTTAATCTATATGTACTAACTGTACTACATTTATAGTACAACACTGACACTATATTTACTAAATTTACAATTCTATTTTTTCTATATTGACACTACAATATTCACCACATTTAAACTGTATTTACTAAATGTTGATTATATTTACTACATTTTAACTATATTTACTCCATTGTCACTACTATTTTTATGACATTGAACTGTATTTAGTCCATTGTCAAAACTATATTTACTACCTTGACACTACAGTATATTTATTACATTTCCACTATTGACACTACCATAGTTACTACATTCACTAGATTGACACAATATTTACTACATTTAAACTATGTTTACTCCATTGTCCCTACTATACAGTGCTATTTACACTTTACTTTACTACTTTGACAATTCTATATTTTCTACATTGACACTACAATATTTACCACACCAACTATATTTACTAAATGTACACTATATTTACTATAAATAAACTATATTCACTCAATTATGACTAATATATTTACTACAATTACACAATATTTACTACTCTCACAAAACAAACTTTGCTATATTAACACTATGATATTTATTACATTTACTACTGTGCATTTACCACATTGACACTACTATATTTATTAGAGTTCAACTATATTTACAACATTAACACTACTAAATTTACTACTCCCTCGCTATATTTACAGTATATTACGAATGCATTGTGCATGTGTCTGGTATACGCACTTATCAGCCAAGCTTGACGCCGTCTTCGCCAACGCAGACCAAATGTTTGGACCCAGCGGGGCGTCTCTCACTGCAACTTCCTGTGAGAGGAAAAATATTCTTCCTCATCAGTTGACACAAGTGAGAATACCTGAAACCAAAATACTGTAAGAGCACTTACAAATGATCGAAGGTCTGCCTTGGCCTGGTTCAGTTTGCGTTTCATGTCATCCATTAAATTATTAAGCTGTGACACTTTGGCCACATAGGTTTGCTGTCGTTGTTTGATGTCTCCGGTCGCATCAGCCATGTTCTGGACATCTTGTTCCTCAGACAGCTGTGCTCTGCCGATGGAGGACAGACTTTCCTGCAGTCGCTTGTCCATGTCTGTTGGACAGCGGAGCATTTCAAACATCAACACAAACACTTCAGTATGTTTTTTTTCTTCGGCCCAGTGGTAAATATATAATGTCACACCTGTTAGCCGCTTGACGTCGCCCTCCAGGTTGTTGACCATTACCTTTGCAGCACTCAGCATGGCCACTATGTCGGCATTGTTGGAGGGTTTGAATCCACCGCCCATCTGTGAGCTCATGGCCTCCAGCTGCTGAAGTTTGGTTGCAAACGCCTCCACCTAATCATCTCAGTAGAAGAAGAACATGTTCAGGATGCCAGGTATTGGTATGGTATTGGTAGGGTACCATTAACTGGGAATTGATACCGGTACTCCACGGTACCAATTTTTGTTAATTTTGTGTGTGTTTATGTGGCAATAAATGTTACTTTACCATTTTAATTAATTTATATTTCAATATAAGACATTTACCTGGCGATATATAATCAAAACATGCGAAAATTATTCGCTGTGGCGACCCTTGGGATAAGCAGGGATAAGCCGAAAGGAAAAGAAGAAGAAGAAGATATAAACTGTAACAAATATATTAACACATTTAACTGTTTGTGTTGTAACATTGCAGTCCTTTCACAAAATTCTTCAACATGTAAACCGGTAACTACAACTACAACTTTATTTTTAATTCCGATACTGGCTAAAATTCAGGCTGGTATCAGCAATACCGATCCAATATTGACACTTGATGGAAACACACCTAACATGTCAGGTACATTTTAAAAATCATAGCATAGCTTATGAATAAATATGACATCAGAGCAACAGCCAATAATTCAGATAAGGTCTCAATAAGTTTCTTACTTTCCACTATTACCACAAATGACCCAAGTATCAAAGTATAGATATTTTGGTTTGAGAATCGATTTTAGAAGTTGAAGCTCTGCTATTGGAGGTATCAATATTTCCATATCAATCCCCACATCACTAGTGGTTAGCTGGTTTGCTACATGCTATTAGCCGTCAAGCTGTCCTTACAGAAGCTGTCGGTCGGATAATATACATTTCTGCAGCTCTTGTAGGTAATGTTTTAATGTATTTTTAAATGTCATCTCATTTATAGAAAATCATAGAAAATGGCAATTGTGGAGTAGATTGCGCCTCCTGATCCTCCAAACATGACAGGATAGACGTCCTAAATAGTAATAGAACTTTTGCCATTGACTGGCGACCAGTCCAGGGCGTACCCCGCCTCCCGCCCGAAGTCAGCTGGGACCCGCGACCCTAATAAGGATAAGCGGGTTAGAAAATGGATGGATAGATATTACAGTTCCCATGACGACTGTTCACATACACAAAAACAGACAATGTATGAGGAATGTTTTAACTCGTTTATTTCTGTCCACTTGAAACAGCAAGTGGAATAGAGGTAATCTGAACTACCATCTTGGCTACATTTTGGGAGCTTGTCATTTGATAAGCAGGCAGAAAAGTTTGTCTGACCACAACATCAGCCATATATAATAGGTAAAGAATACATAAAGAAGAGTAAAGAGAAGAGAGATTGAAGAGTTATTTTAGAAGCCTAATAAGCCGATCAATTCATATATACTTTTGAATGAAGTAGTCATCTTTATTGTCATGCCTAAAAGTATTTCCAAAATATCTATGCCCATAAATGCATACAATCTTTATTAATGATTGTATATTCTTTAGATTCCACATGCCACAGAGTGGAATCAGAGAGACATCAGTACAAACTTGCACTAGTGCATGAGTAAGTATGATATTACTGTATTTCCAATAGTTTTTGTGTCCTCAACTCAACCCATGCCAATTCTTCCTCTTTGTTTATTCCATAACCCACACTAAGGTTTCCCATAGGATTTTTTGAAGCTGTGGTGGTGGGCTGCATGAGAGGGCAGACTGCTGCCGCTGTGTCATGCCACGGCTGCATCTGCAGTATTTTTAAATATATGACAAATCACGATGTTTATGATTTATTTATTTATTTAACTTTTTTCAGCAACCAGCAAAACATGATCCGAGAACATTGCAAAACTGTTCATTTCATTGCGAAGTTGCTGAGAGCACTTAAGGTGAGAGTCTAAAATGTTAAGCCTCCTTTTGTTACCTGTCCTATTTAGTGCAATAATACTATGTAACTAGCACAAAAGTACAAAATTGTGTACCATTAGACACAAACCAAAATTTAGTTTGAGGCCTGTTTTAGAGTAATACGGATACATGGGAAAAGAATGGTTCAATGATATATTATTTTGTTCAAAATAACGCAATTAACAAAAAACTATTTGAATATTTTGTTGTAGAAATCTGTCCTGTATAAACAGTATGAATTCAGAGTCAGAGTTATGATAGTAGAGGTGTATGCAACTTTTATTAGCACTATTAAGTAGGGACGAGCCAATACATTTCTGCCAAGTGCTTTTCTATGTTAAAGTTCCTTTTCGTTTTTATCATTATAGCAGGCTCTGCAATTTTGGCGGTATAGCAATCTGACACAATCTCTCACCTTGGCTTTGGCCGAGCTGAAACAAATGGGGCACTCGCGGGACATGTGACACGTTGAGCCCTCAAATCCCGGCTTGCAACGACAACGGCCGTCATCGTCACACTGCGCTGACTCCGAGCCTTGAAGGTCACAGCTGCACGCTGCCAAACAAACACGCAGCAAATGTTAACGTCATCTTTTGGTGTGAATGCCTCATTTTTTCAAACCATACCATAACATTTAGCACATTCAGGACAATCCGACTAACAATATTGAACATGCCCCAAATTCCCCTTTTCCTAAATTTCCACATTTTCTGCAACACAAACTCCCCATGATCTTTAGAATCTTACTACTTCCACAATTTTCAACTGATTCTATTCCAACACGAAAGCATTCTACTCATTCAAGACATCCAGGGTATATAATTTCCACATTCCAAAAATTCCAGGTTTTCCTAGAATTTGCCCTAAAAATTGCCAATGCAATGAATGTGAATGTTTGGTGCCAACTCACGTCTGCATGCGTCGGACACTCTGCGATGATAGAAGCCTGGCAAGCACACTTCACACTGCCAGCCCATGGTGTTGTTGACACACCTGAGACATTTTCCACTCGTGCGATCGCAACTTCCCGCCACACTGACGTCAATGTGGCCATTGCACTGGCAAGGTCGGCATCCTCGCTGCTCTCCAGCGTCCCCTGCAGGCGCACTGTAAAACCCCTCCTGACACTCATCACAGCGAACACCTAAACATACACAAAGACGGACCTCGTTAGCTGAGTGAATATTGCGTCGCCAGAGGGTTCGGATAGTATAACACATAGGATTCTGGACTAACCTGTGGTTCCGGGTGGACAGAAGTGACATTGAGGCTGCACTGATCCAGCAACCAGTGAGCATAACGCTCCCTCGGGACACGGACACTTGATGCAGGCTCGGGTCCATAGGTCCCAATAGAACCCGTCCGAGCAGATCTGCGTCTCGTCAGCAGGGTAACAGTCGCCCGTGCGTGGGTCGCAATCACCCCCTCTGCAGCTGCAGGGCTCGCATGGGCTGAAGGCACCATCCATGGCCTTCCGGCGCTTGAAACCTGCTGAGCATTGTTCGCAAAAGTCACCGTCGTATCCCTGCGGACAGACACAGACCTGGACCCAACCGGCCAGGACTCCGTCCTCTCGTCTTGCCGACACCAGCTTCACGTTGTCAAGGTAACCTCGTCCTAGAGACAAGCAACAGTTAAGCCGACAACAACGACTACTTGATGGGTACCACCTAGTCCAGGCTGGATGATGATAGGCTGTAACTCTCACCATTGTTTCCAAAGGTGGCCCGTATCTTGATGGCACTGAGGTTCTGCAGGAGAGTTTGGAACTGGAAGCGGGAGAGCTGGGGGTGCCACCTACTTTGAGGCTGCTCATCAAGTCTGAAGTGACATGAGAGACCTGAGTGGTTTATCTTTTTTTACACATGATGATGCAAAACATGGTCAGCGGGGTCTGATGAAACATGCTAATTAGACATGTTGGACCCTGACTTAATGGTAAAAAATATTATGCTCTATTTACTTCCCTAGCAGATGGGCCAAAAGTTCTGACTCACATCAAGGAGTCATAAGGTTCCGATCTCATTATTTTTCTCGTTATTATTGTCACATACACCATTAGGCCAGTACAGTCTCTGTCAAACCGGGTTCTGGTTTTGGCAACAGACTCACTTCAAAGAACCGCAAATCATGGAGCTAACAACATAAGAGCAGCGGATTCCTGGTTTGTTTGTACTTGCTGGATTGCCAGGTATGTTCTCTCACAACACCTTCATGAAGTAGAAAAAACCTGACAGAGTGGGTGGAGCGCTAACCTGAAGGTGTAGTTGATTTTCTGTCCGCAGGGAACCATGGAGTGCAGATCACCCAGCAAGGCGGACACTCTCAGACCAGAACCTTCCAGAATTACATCGTTGATGGATGGGCGTGGAATACCGCGGTCCAGCCGCAATGAAAAAGACAGGTTCTGGCCGTAACTTAGCAACCTGTTGCCCAAGTAAGAGTCTGGAGGAGAAAAACAAGACTTGAGTCAAACAAAGAGGCGAAACTGGAGGAAGGTGGGCGTTATTCACACCTGGAGCATACAAGTAGACTGGCAGGCTTTTTCTGGAGATGACCTCTACATCCTGGTGCTTTGGGGACCAACGATAGTGAACATCTGCTGGAGTGAGGCCATGTGAGGTTGCCGTCCTCCAACCTTCCGGTCCTGGAAACACGTATATGTCTCAACCACTTTTTCTCCGGGCTTTTAAGGTTGTAGGAAATCAGCAAGTAAAGGTTGCGAATGTGAAAGGTTACCATGTGCAAAGGTGGAGGTGATGTTGTGGACTGTGTAAGTGGACTGCGGAGAACATTGGTTGCTGTGACCGTAGCAGAAACACAACGAAGCACCAGAAACTTGCCTGGGTCGGCGCCTAGAATCAACAAAAAAAAGGGAGTTCAGTGAAAGAAAGTTTCTGGTCAAAGGTCTCTGAGAAATTCTTTTTACAGTCTCTGTAAGCAGCCATTGCGTCCAATTGGTCCATCTGAGCAGCGGTCACACTTTTCTCCTGTGACGCCTTCTCTGCAGATACAGTGTCCCTTGTGGTCACACGTGGTACCAACAGAACCTAGGGGAACACAGGCACAATAATCCGTCATGCGCTCAGGTGGGTTAAGTCACATGTTGGGTTCTCACCTGTGGGATGGCAGCCACACGGTATGCAGCTCAGTGTCGCCCCCTGCTGGTAGAAGCCATCTTTGCAACGCTCGCAGTGACGGCCTTCGCTGTTCCCCTCGCAGTCGATGCAACGCAGGCCCAGCTCATCCCGCAGGCACCACCCAGATCGGCCACTGCATTTGCAACGAACCTCGGCTGGAGAAATAGCACATAAACATATTCTGATGGCCTCTATCTAGTCCCTGTCACACAACCAATGTGCCAGACCCCCAGGACACCCTGGGACAACAACTCAACAACTGGCAGACTAGGCGAATCAGTCCAAAGTGCAGTCCTGGCGGTTAGTTCAAGGAGCGTCTGTTTGCCTCAGCCCTGGGGCAAAGTTCACGTATGTTAAGAAAAGATGTCATGTGATAACAAAGACGCCACTGGTGGTGCATTTAAGAAAACAGCATGGATGTCAAAGTTCAACATCTCCTACAACAGTTAGTTGTCACAGTAACAGGTAACATGACTTACTGTCGGTCGCCACAACGACGCAAAATGCAAAGAAAAGTGTGCAGAGCGACATCCAGCTGGCCCTCATGTTGTCCTCTCATCGCACGCCAGTCCAATCCTGGTGACTCTCCTGCAGTCGACTTTTAACTGGAGTGCTACTGCACGTCAGGACACGCCGTGCATACTCACACATGAGTGTGTGCTGGGCGTTGTTCTGGATGCTTCCGCCACATTTGTCACACCAAGATTTACCACACATTTAGGTGCATGTGGCCTTCATGGACGTGGACATTACCGTAGAATGTCTACTAGCACTGCCTGCTTTCTCACAAAGCGTGCACGTCTTACATGCATACAGTACATATATAATAATTTGGCACACACACACATGCACACACACCCCGACAGACACTTACTCAGACTTACTCACGCGTACACACTAACACACACAAATTCTCTGTTTCCACAAGCATAAAGAACATGGTCACACCCAAATTGGTTACTGTGCCAACACACACACATTCAGTTGGTGTGAGTTGGAAACAATGTTGCTGGCGCCATATGCAGATGAAAACATTTTAAGGACAGAATTATGTGTGTGAGAGTATTGTTCCCTTGTTATGGTCGTTGTTGTGTATTATTCCTCATAGTATTCATCCATCCATCCATTTTCTATACCGCTTGTCCTCATTAGGGTCACAATTATCCTAGAGCCAATCCCAGCCGACTTTGAAATATGTTTGATACAATTTGCTTTGACGATGAATGGGAAGCTTTCCGGCAAGGATGATCTGTGCCTCTTATTCCAGGCCGTGTCGCTTTTTGAAGTTTTTTCAACAACTAAAATAAGGTTATCGGTCTGTACAAAGAGTACAATAGTACAAGCGACAGAGTAAAACCACCTCCTGAAAGCATTTTAGATGAATCTCTGGCGATGCTTTCTGTTAGTATGCCAGCTATTAGAATTGTTAGCATTTGCTTTTTGTTGGGATCTTGTACTGCCACAGTTAAAGCTGCGGCTAGACAGCTGCCTTGAGGGCACTAGTTTTTGAACGTAGTGCAATCATTACATCCTGCCCTCTTCCTAAACTGCGCCCTATAAAAGACACGCTCGCGCATTTTATGAACACAGTTTCCAAAGTGCTGCACGAGATAGGAAGACAATAAATAATAAAAAAGTAACAGCACAATTCAAAATACAATAAAAGCTATCCATCCATCCATCCGTTTTCCTCCGCTTATTTTTTTCCGGGTCGCGAGGGCAGCAGCTTCATGAGGTCCAGACTTCCCGGACTTCCCAGACTTCCCGGTCCCCAGCGACCTCTTTCAGCTCCATCGGGAGGACACCGAGGCGTTCCCAGGCCAGCTGTGAGACATAGTCCCTCCAGCGTGTCCTAGGTCTTCCCGGGGGCCTTCTCCCGACTGAGCATGCCCGAAACACCTCACCTGGAAGGTGCTCGGGAGGCATCTGGACAAGATGCCCGAGCCACCTCAACTGGCTCCTCTCGATGTGGAGGAGCAGCGGCTCTACTCTGAGCTCCTCCCGGATGGCCGAGCTCCTCCACCGAGTCCAGCCACCCTACGAAGGAAACTCATTTCCGCCGCTTGTATCCGCGATCTCATTCTTTCGGTCATGACCCATAACTCATGACCATAGGTGAGGGTGGGAACGTAGATCGATCGGTAAACAGAGAGCTTTGCCTTCCAGCTCA
>QODF01000022.1:2802733-2818367 GCA_024372805.1 Oostethus manadensis | reverse complement strand
TAAAAATGTCATCAAATTAAAAAAAAGTTTGATTATGTTAAGTCATGCCTGAGAGCCAGATGCAGCCATCAAAAGAGTCACATCTAGATTCCGAGCCATACCCCGGATGTAAAACCAAACAACAGCATGACTAAAGATTGCTGATCGTTTTTATGGGACTGCTTTTTCTGTGTGTGTGTGTGTGTGTGTGTGTGAGTGAGTGTGTACGCGTTACGGACATTTACGTGAATGTCAGACAGCTGTGGGTCATCTTACTTGGGCTGAACAACACATTTTACCACAGTATCTAGTTGAATTTGTAATTGTGAAAAATAGGTTTTTGTTCAGTGTTATTTTAAGCCACTATTGGTAACATCTCTT
The DNA here is from genome assembly GCA_024372805.1 of Oostethus manadensis. Lineage (NCBI taxonomy): Eukaryota > Metazoa > Chordata > Actinopteri > Syngnathiformes > Syngnathidae > Oostethus > Oostethus manadensis. Next base: position 2,818,007 of record QODF01000022.1, on the reverse strand, counting down.
GCCGGTGGTGGTGATTACATATTTTGGTTCGAAAAAATGTCATCTTGAGTTGGGGACATTTAGCAGCTTTAAAATAGGTAACGTTTAGCATTTTTGGAACTTAGCAACTACAGTATCTTGTTTGTGCTTGCGAGGAGATTGCTTAGACTATTTCCTGCAGGGGGCGGCAAGTTACTATGATGTTGTTTTTGTTCAACAGGAGCCTCCCAAACCCATCCATCCATTTTCCATGCCGCTTATCCTCATTAGGGACCACTTATGGAAACTCAGTACGAAAAGTAGCTATTGGCTGTGCTAGAAGTCGCTGGATGACATCAGCGACTAATTTGCATATGATGAAAAATCTGCTGTAAGGACAGTGGTTCCTAAAGGTTTTAGTCGCTTGCCCCATTAGACATTTGACTTGAAGCCAGGTACCCCCTACTCCTGCACTCTTAAAAATATAACTCTTAAAAAAAAAAACTGAATTAACTTTAATATTGAACACGATTATTCGGTTAATTAATTTTACAGCAAGTGAGTCATTTTGGTTTAAAATGAGTATTTTGTCAGATTTATACAAGCACTGATAAATAGTTCCTACATATATTTTATTTCAATATGTTGGGATCCTTCCGTTTGAATGGGTTGAACTTAAGCTTCACTTTTGTTCACTTCCAATCACTATGATTTACTGTAAGTCTGCATATTGATTACCTACCAAACTGAAAGGGAACATGCAGCGATAAAGGCTCATTTTCGGGGAATCCCCGTTCTCTCATCCTGATACACACATACATTGACAGATTTTCACACCATGGGGATTGGAACACTATATATATACAGTCAATTCCATTTTCAAGAACACTCTTAGTCATTAAAATTTTATTATGACAGCTGTGTCCTTGTCTGTCTCTGTAGTAAGACTAACTTTTGTGTAGGCCTATAGGGACAGGCAGGCACCCCGGAGCTCTGTGTATTGGATTTGTTTGTCAGGAAATAAATATTCATCTAAATCACATGGTAGTAATTTAGTCTCCTTTCCTCCAACTCGACACCCACGGGAACTGCGGACCTGAAGTTGCAGGAGGCCGCATTCCAACACTTTTAAAAGTCAAAAATTCGCAATGCATTTCATTTAATTGCTGTTCATTGTGTGTGTGTGTGTGAGAGAGAGAGAGAGAGAGAACTTGTCAAGGAAACAGTAACCTGTTTTTTTTACTGTTGCGGTTGATGTCCCTCTTAATCATCTGTTGACCTTGTGGTCAGTTAGAACACTTGTGGTCAGCTAGAACATTCTAGCTCAGAAGTCAAGTCTTAGAGGTACTATACTTGTACCTATAATAACCTCAGACTAGTAAGTATAGCATATATGTACTAGTAACTACATAGTAGTTACTACAGTAGCTACAGTCTACACTTAGTTACTGTAATTGTTAGTAACTAAATACTAATTACTATATACTAGTGACTTTAGTAAGTATATTAACTATCAATTACCAAAGACAGTGCCTTTATATGGTAGCAAATGCAGCGACTTTCAAGGTAGCGTGTGGTAGCTACTGCAGTATTGTTTTTGAGAACATTTGATACAACAAATGGAAGTGGGTTTACAAACTTTGCGCTGAACTACAACTACCGGTATAACAAGTACCAAAAAAGTCAAATATTACTTGAGGAAACATGTTGTTTTTAACGAGTCACGCGGGGTCAAAGTTCATCAAGGAGTCGAGGCAACTTTTTTTTTTTTTTAGCAGCAAGAAAGTGGGCGCGGGTCTTTGGTGCGCATGCGCGCTGCAGCACTGGGTGTAGTCTGCTGGGTCGTGTTCATGGCGGCGGTCACAAAGAGCTGAACTCACTTCGACCCACTCAGGAGCTCCACCGAACCTCTCCGCATGAACCACGGGCCGTCGGTGCCTGTTTCATCTCACGTCGTGGAGAGTTTCTTGAGTACTTTGAAACTTTGCGCAAACGAGAGAACGACGCGGCTGAGCGCCAAAATGCCAGGTCTCCTCCGGGTTCTGTTCCCGGTTCTGGTCGCTTTTCTGTGCGTCGCGGTAGCGCTTGTCGGCGCGGCCATGGACGAGTGCGCGGACGAGCAGGGGAGAGCGCAGCGCTGCATGCCGGAGTTCGTCAATGCGGCTTTCAACGTCACCGTGGTGGCCACCAACACATGCGGAACCCCCCCGGAGGAGTACTGCGTTCAGACCGGCGCCACTGGCGTCACCAAGTCGTGTCACATCTGTGACTCGCGCGACCCCAGGAACCAACACGGCGCAGTCTACTTGACCGACTACAACAACCAGCAGGACACCACCTGGTGGCAGAGTCAGACCATGCTGGCCGGAGTCCAATACCCCAACTCTATCAACCTCACCCTGCACCTTGGTAAGACCCCTGCCTCACCACCATCATCACTTGTAATGTGGGGGCCCTGTCAACTCATGTGACGCCTTGTGTGTGTGTGTGTGTGTGTGTGTGTGGGTGGCTTGTAAACTTGAAGGACAAAAGTTTAAAAGTTATTTGGTGCACAGGGAAGCTGCTCTGTCTACGCTTTGTGACCTTTGAACCCGCACAAGTGATTGCGGCCTTTGTCGAAGTGAACACGCTTAACGTCGTATTTGCGTCCCATAAGTCCACATTAGCTCTCATCTTTCATTTAAAAAAAGACGTCTATTTCTGCGGCGCCTCCAACATGAGCTGTCCTTCCTCCTGTTACCATGGTGACAGATATGCACCGCAGTCACTCGTGTCCTGTGACACAGCTGGACCGGAACAGCCCCCCCCGTCGCTGCTGCTTTACAGTCGTGACATGTTAATGGTATAGAGTCATTTCATTGGCAGGTCAGCTGACAGGAATTTGTTTGCAGTGTGGGAAAGTTTTCTTGGCTGAGCAGCTGCTCTAAATTGTACTGCTCTCCTGGGGGTGGGGCGACGGCGTGGGAATGTGATGGTGAACATCTGGATGGGCGTCTCCGATGGTTGGTCAGCTGACAAGCTTACTAGTATGTGTTTTGCAGGTCAAAGGTTGATGTGGTGTTTCTTCTGCCATCTCACTTGCATTCGTTTTTTTGTCCAAATTGAAGAGCGTCCTTCTTCACGTGACGCTTGGTCCACGCGCCCACGTGAGAGAGGGTTCACGAACACCCAATTGAACGACTTCATCTGAACATTTTAACATTCCCAAGTGCTAATTAGAAGCCGCTCACTCTGTCGTCATGACAAGACCAGTCCTGACTCGTCCTCAAAGGCAGACAGGGAAGACTTCTCATGTGCAGTGTCCTGATGTTGTTCCATGATGTCATCACAGCTGCCAGCCTTAATGAAGATAAACTTGGTTGTCATGATTTACAGGAAAAGTACTTCTTTAAAAATATTTGCCCATCATTTATGGTCTGTATGTGAAATATGACCACACGTCTTTGCCTTTTTTGTGCATTCTAAAGAGCAAAAACAAGTTAGCATGTCGGAGCTAACAATGTACATAACGGGAAACACCTGTTTCGAGCCTTAAATAACTGAAAAACATGCCAACACTGTTCCATTTACATAGTGACCTGTACATTAACACAAAGAACTATATTTTTCGGGTGTAGTAACACAATGCCTCACTAGTCTGAGCGGTAACGCTATATAATGGAGCTGTTGCCTTTTGTTTGTGAGTTTTGGATAAGTTAACGTTTGGTTATGAATCATGCCTCGCACGTGTATTGTAGACAGTCCTGGCAATAAGCTAAAATGTTTGAGATTTAAACCTAAGTTTGAGATTTCACATGCATCCAACTAAACATCGGGACAGACTGAAGCAGTGAATACTGGCTCTCAACTTAGACCAGAAGACATGGCTACAAAGACTCAACAAGATACTGGTTTGCACAATTACTTTCTACATGATAATGCTATGAGAATGCTTTAAGATGTATCCACATGAAAACGTTTTTAGGTCAAGACGGAGTATTTTATTGTTTCAGCCGCTCATCCACACGAAAACAGTATTCTGGGTGCCCTGAAACAGTATTTTTTGAAAAGGGCTGCCAGTGTGAAAATCTGAAAATGCCAGCTTGTCACCAACCCACCGCCAACCTGTTGCCATCCCATGACCAGAAGTGAGCTTTGACGATAAGCAAACATAATATCTGAACAGTCCAACGGACATGACTCACTGTAGACGATCTTATGCGCGTGCATTCTGTCTTCTTCTATGGTTGAGTGTATCACGTGGTTCAGTTTGTGTGTCTGTTAACAGCGACATTTGTAGGTGTGCCTTGTGTATTTTATGTTTTTACTCAGTGATTTTTTTCCCGTCTGGATGCAACTATTAGCTAATCCGGCACAGTGTAGACGCAAATTTTGTTTTTACCTGCCAAAATATAAGAAATCTGTGTTCCCATGTGGACATGGCCTTAGTGTTTCATTAAAGCTGGATCTGTCTTGCACCCACCAACTTTATTCTCTGCCAGGGGGTGGGAGCGTCTTACCTGATAACCTGTAGCTCATCCTCTGTATATTTAGGCTCAAAAGATACGGTTCTGGATCCCCTTTTTTCCAATGACGACGGCTCTCACCATGTCTGCCATGATTAGTAATAGCAAACAGACACACTCTGTCTATGTTGTCGGAAGTAGCGTTAGTTCCTAAGGGCTACAGTATGTGAAATCATTGTGGCCAGGAAAGAAGTTCCAGTAATGTTTAAAATGATAAAAAATATGTCAGAATGTTCTACATGTGTATTACATGTTATCATGAATGTACCTGTTAATGCATGATCACAGCATGTATATAAAACGATAAAACATTGTTACAGGTTTTTTTAGAGGGTTTTATAGTCACAATAGGTGTGTCCCATTACGTGCATTGTTAGCACCCTCATGCCAACTTGTTTTCTCTCTTTAGTAGGCATGGAAAATGAAAAGAAATATGTTTCAGAGAAGGACACTGGATAATGGAAAAAATTCCAAACAAGTGCAGTTTTCCTTTAAGGATGACATTTGACCTCTGACTCCACTTTAAGAGGACATCCTATCCGGTGGGAAGAACAGTCTGTTTAGGATTATTTTAGGGACAGCTGGTCGAAGGGGATGTGAAGGCCGACCAGAAGTTGATGGGTCATTGTCACTGAAGATCACTGTGATATCACTGATCTTACCTGGTTGTATGACAATTAGTGTTTTTCTGTGTGTCAATTGGTGCACTTACATGCTTGCAAAAGTAATTATAACACATCCTTTTTTATTCATCACATCCACACAATGTTGGATCTGTAAATAATCACTTCCACACAAGAAGCGATCACTGGGTAAAAACTACATAATATTTATGAGTTCGATTCTCCTGAAAACGGTACCAGGGATGTGCCTTAATTTTGAGGGGCTTAACGCACAATGATTTGAAGCTACAGCTTTATATAAAAATATATTGCAAACACATTGAATAAACATGGGAACCCGTGTCAAGTACTTTCGATATCATTTGATAGCTTCATAAAACAAGATCTGATGTCAATTTCAGCCTGTTTGGACATTGCCATTTTGTGACATGCAAAAGTACGTCACTAAGACGTTTAAATAAATAATGCAAAACAGCAGAACATATATTTTAGCTGCTGTGTTTTTTGAAGTTTAACACCTCATTATTGTTATTATTATTATTTAGTTCTCTTCGTGCAAAGCACATAAGGCCTCTGTCAGAGATCTGGTCACGATCAGATGCTTGATGTTCCAGGTGCCTCCAGGTCCAGCCTTTGTTCTTCATTTCTCTTTCTACTGTTCTTCTCCAAGTTTTCTTGTGCTCCTTCTGCGTCCATCAGGGGTCCATCGGAGGGTGACTTGGGGCGGGGCAGTTGGTGGCATGCCATCTCCATCTTTTTCTGCTGACCTGTTGGGTAATCTTTTAGTGTTTAGTTTAGTTTAGTTTAGTGCCCTTCGTTTTGTGCAGCTCATCGTTGTAGATGGGTTCTGGCCAAAAGATGCGGAGAATCCTTCGCAGACATCGATTCAGGAGGAATTCCAGCTTGTGGCTAATTGTCTTGGTCATCTTCCAGGATTCTCCACCATAGAAGAGGGTGATCAAGATATTGCTCTTGAAGAGTCGAATCTTGGTTTTCATGCTGATGTTTCGAGCCCTCCGAGTGCTCCTGAGTGAGGCGAAAGCTTGGCTCGCTTTTGAGATACGAGCTCGAATTTCCTCCTTTCCATTCCCCACTAGTTGACATTTTAGCTCCCAGGTATGTGAACGTCTCCACATCCTCGATTGCTTCCCCGTCAAACATGATGGCCTCGTTGGTTTGGGCATTCAAGTTCCCAGTCTTTACTGCCAAAGTGTCTGTCTTTGGCTGCATGTCTTGGTGTCGGTGTGAAAGCAGAGCGATGTTGTCTGCAAAATTGATGTCTTCTAGGACGTCGGTCAAGGTCCATTTGGTGCCTCTTCTGCCTTTGTTGTTCACCTGCTTCATGACCCAGTCTATGCCCAAGATGAACAGAAACGGCGACAAGATGCAGTCCTGTTTCACGCCGGTGGTCACGCTGAAGGCCTCGGTCAGTTCTGTGCTGCAGATCACCTGAGACTCAAAGTCGTCATACAGCATTTGGACTACGTCAATCAGCTGCTGCGGGATCCCATAGTGCCTCATGATCTTCCAAAGGGACTCTCGGTGAATGCTGTCAAACGCCTTCTCCAGATCGATGAAATTTGCGTAGAGGAGTGCGTTCAACTCCTTGCTCTGCTCCAGGATCTGCCTCAATGTGGAGATGTGGTGCGTGCACGACTGTCCAGGGCGGAAGCCGGCCTGTTGTTGCTGTAGGCGTAACTCCAGCGAGTCCACCAGCCGTTGTTGGATGATCTTGCTGGAGACCTTGCTAGTGAGGGACAGCAGCGTGGTGCCTCACCAGTTGTTGCATTCTCCTAGATCTCCTTTTTTTGGCCAGATTCACAATCAGTCCTCTCTTCCAAATCTCTAGGATTTGTTCACTTTCCCATAATACTTTGAAGGTGTCAGTATGTGTGGTGTTTCAATTTCTTCTGCTTTTAACATTTCAGCTGTCACTCCATCTGCTCCCGCTGTCTTTTCACTCTCAAAATGACTCACAAAATGTCACCTCTTCCACCGCAGGTGGGTCTGTGCAGATGTCCAGGTCCTCTTCTGCTGGTATAATTTCTGCTGGGTTTGATGGCTCAGGCCATCAGTCTTTCCAACGTGCAAGTTTCTTCTCTTCTTTAGAAAGAACGTTCCCATTGTGGTCTTTCACTGGAGCGTGACTGCTTCTGAATCTATTGTTGAGGGTCTTACTGATCTTGTACAAGGTCTTTAGGTCTCGGCTCTGGGCAGCCTTCTGTACTTCATCTGCTAGTCTCTCTACAAACTTTTTCTTGTCTACTTTTGTCATCTTCTTCACTTCTTTGTCCAACTCGCTGTATCTTTCTCAACTGGTCCCAACAGGTCCGGTCTGATCTTGTGGAAATGATTTTCTTCTCGATTTCTTTTCTTTCTTCTATCTTTTTCCAGGTCTTCTGTATCCACTCTTCTTTCTTCTTTCTCTTGTACCCCAGGACCATCTCTCCAGCTGCCTTAATAGCTTGGTTAAAGGTGTCGATGTTAATTTTTTGTTCGCTGTACAGTGCATGAAATCGGTTTTTCAGGTCTAACTTGAAGACTTGCCTTGTTTCACTGTTTTTGAGCTTGCTGGAGTCAAGCTGTTGTGCTCTGGTTGACCCTCTCTTGGTCTTGCGCAGCTTGAGTGAAATAACCCCAACCAGCAAATTGTGGTCACTGGCGACATCTGCTCCGCTAAAGACCTTGACATTTCGCAGGGAACTTTTCCACTTTCCGTTGACCAGGATGTTGTCTATCCGACTCTCGATGGCCCCGTTTGATGATGTCCACGCTGTTTTGTAGATTTCTCTGTGTTGGAACAAAGTTTCTTCGACCACCAAATAATTCTCCTCACAGAAGTCTGCCAGCCTCTCTCCACTGTCATTCATCACCCCAACGCTAAATCTCCCCATCTCCCGTTCTCTGTCTCTGTTTTCTCTCCCTAATCTGACATTCAGGTCGCCTATCACCAAAAACATATCATGTGCTGGCAATTCATCTCTTGCTGCTTGAATCTGTTAATAAAAGGTGTCTTTGTCTTCTTCTTCTGCATCTTCAATCGATGCACAGCACACTGTCACTGTCAACTTAGTGTACTTTTAGTTGAATCTGGCCTTGAGTAGTCTAGGTCCTAACGGTTTCCATTCTAAAAGGTTCTTCTCCATCTTCTTGCTCATAATCAAGACCACTCTATCTGAGTTATGATTGTCTGTTCTGCTTGAGTAAATGATGGTGTGCCCTGACCGTAACCTTCTTTCCCCTGATCCTATCCGTTGGGCTTTACTCACTCCAATAAGGTCTAACTTGTAGCTGTCAAACTCCTTCAACACCTGGGCCAACTTGCCCATCGAAACAAAGTCCGGACATTCCAAAAAGCTACTCTCGTCTTCCGCTTTAGCTGCAAAGAATCCACCATCGGGGTGCCAGCTCCCTGCTGGGTTTTGCTGTAATTTATCATCATTCTAGTTGCCCGGCACGCTTCATCCTCACCACCACCAATAGTTGTCTCTCTGGCATTGGTTCCATATTCCAGTTTTTTTTTTTTATTACGGTAGAGGGTTGTTAGCCCTTAGCCCAACCCCCAACCTGGAGGACCAGGGATCACACTTTGTCTGGCTTCTACCCTTCGACCACACTGTTGGTTCTCGCACAGTTTGAAACAGGTTCCATTCACACTGTGTTATGTGCAGGAAACGTCACCATAATGTCGCAGCCTGGTCAGCCCAACAACACTGAAAATGTTAAGCTGTGAACAAAAAACTTAACCAGAGTTTTCCCTAAGATTTTTTGAAGCTGTGATGTTTGGCTGCATGAGAGGTGGGCTGCCGCCACTGTGTCCAGCTGCAGTTGCGTCACTGAGGCGGCAATTTTTTTTAAAGTTATTTAAATTTACTGTCTGCAATAATGTCAACATCAGGGTAGTTTTCACAGGCATCAACAAGAATTGCATCAATTACCTTTAAATACTTTTCCTTTTCCTTTTAAATACGTGTCAAGTGCCAACCGGGCAGACAGGCGATTCCGGTGCATGTTTTTTTAAAATACTGAAACGTTTTTATGATATTTGATACTTTATTTCAAACTAATTATAGTCAGTGTGTAAATAATAGGCTATACATTAATCTATATACTGTAGCTCATGGGTGCTCACACTTTTTCAGCCTGTGGGCTACTTTTAATACGACCATGTTCTAAAGATCTACCTCCTACTATAAACATAAATAATATACAGTACTACCCAGACAATTAAAATATCTTGAAAAAGTTGTTGTATTTCTGCAATTCAACTTAAAAGGTGAATTCGACATATTATATAATTGACTAATATGCAAATCAGTACATTTCAAGTTTTTTTTCTTTGGATTTTGCTGATCAGGTCTTGCAGCTTAAAAAATCTAATTTTCTGAGTTTGTGGGTTTCGTGGTTTTTATACGATGAAAATCCTATTCACCAAAGTTAAAACAAGGAACTGCTTGAGATATGTAAATTTGCGTGTAATGGCTCAATAAAAATTGTTGGTTTCATCTTTTATGTTAAATTGCCAAAATAAAACAACTTTTACATTATTTTCTAATTTTTGGTTAGTACTGTATATATTTAGTATAATTTATAAATATAGAGTAATTATGTACATTTTACATGTACAGTATATCAGGGGTGCACACAATCAAAATGATCTACCAGTTACTCTAAAATATTTAGCATAAAATAAAATCTAACTGGTAAACTACTATACTAAATACTAATGATTACTATTTCACAATCACAGTTTACAGCTCATCAAAGTTCACGCCATAAAACAATTGACAATTGACTTTTTTTGTACATAACTAGCTGCTTCAAGTGAACGGTAAGTTATTGGAATACTAAAGGGTCATTAGGGTCACGGGTATGCTGGAGTCTATCCCAGCTCACTCCGTGCGAGAGGCAGGGTACACCCTGGACTGTTCGCCAGTCAATTGTTGGGCACAAATCGACAAACAACCATTCACACTCACATTCATACTTATGGACAATTACAGGCAAATTGAACAGTAATAGAATAATAAAGCTAAATAGTGTCCTTTTTGACTGAGCATAAAGACGACATGTCTTTGGCTAAATAATATGACACTGCATCAGTCAGGTCACGCCATCCTTTACTATTCGAATCGTAAGGAAGGACATGAGCAAAAGCGCTTTGTGTTTTAAACTGGGTAAGTGTAAACGTGCTCGCTCACTCAGTCTCACGTTTCATGACACACCCTTTGTACTCAGTTTTTTGTGTTTCGACTCTGGGTGTAACGGTTTACATGGAGGTACCGAACCGTTTCGGTTTTGCATGTTCGTTTTTGTCCACTTGCGTACCATTTCGGTTATATTTTATGCTATTTATAAATACATTTTATGCTCATTAAAATTATTACTAGAGTGATCTAAGCGCTCCACGCGAAACAAAATTCCTGGAGGAGTTTCCGCATGGACTCCTCTAAGTGTCGTACACTACTGAATGATGTGGAGGAACGTTAGTAGCTCACGTCATAGCAAATGCCAGCGAGAAGGTTTAGCTGGAAGACCCTCCCATCTCACTACGGTCTGCTGTTTGGGAACACTTTGGCTTCCCAATTACAGATGGACAAGTAGATAAATCCAAAGTTGTGTGTCGACATTGTACCACAGAGTTCGGCTTTGCTGCAGGAAACACATGTAGCACATGTAACACATGTGCTAACATGTAACACATGCAGCAAACATGTTAGCGCACCTAAAACGGTCCCATCTGGAAGTGAATGTTACAAGAAAGAAAAGAAGCTTAGTGCAAACACAGATAGCTTCAGCTCACTTACCTCTGTTGCTAGTGAGCTGGTTTTCTCCACTGCTGGAGATATTGTCTTTGGTCAATTTTAATTGGTCACTTTTATTTATTTAAAAATATATATCGGTTGCATTTAAAAAAAAAAAAAAAAGCATTTGAAGTCATTCTTTCTGCCTTTTTTGTACTGAAAATTAACTGAACCGAGCACTTCAAAAACTGAACCGAACCGAAATTACATTTTAATGTGTACCGTTACACCCCTAGCTTCTACCGTTTGCCGTACAGTGTGCCGCGGCGCGCAATTGCAGGAAAACCAGTCATCAACTCTGGCATTGTATTCTCCGTTCATATCTATCTATTAGCATGCATTTTCTGCCGCGGTGTCTCCTGCGGATACTACCGAGTGAGTGTCGCCATTTCCGTGTTTTTTTACATTCCCACCGCGTCCTGCCACCCCGAGCACAGTCAAAAAAAGCATTTGCTCAAGTATGTGCTGCGTGTGGACTGTTATGTGGACTTGCTGCTGTAAGCCTACAGGGGGTTCAAAGTCTATAAACTTCTAAATTTTGCATAGGAATACGGCCACACATATTTTTTAGATACAGATATCCGCCATCTCTTGATGTAAAGTATTAACTACATGAGGCATCATTTTACATTCATTTATTTTAAATTCAGCAATGTTGCTTGTGATAATGTTGTGACTTTGGCACTTATTGGGTTAAATTATCATTATCATGATCATATCCAAATAAGTCATTTCTTATTATTGGAAGAATTCATATCGGTGTATAAAAAGTAACGCCTACTCCTATTTCATACTATCAGCATTTGAGACCACATATGAGGTGAAAGAAAAATGGGAAAAATACAGTAGTCTATCAGTGCAGCGTGGGAGAAAGTTATCACACGCACAATGGTGTGTTCAAGGACTGTCTAACAAAGTGGGACAAATCGCTGCTCGCAACAAATACATGCAAAAACAATGGCATTTGTAATTGTACATACCGTGTGTGTGTGTGTGTGTATATATATCTATATATATCTATATATATATCTATAGATATATATATAGATATATATAGATATATATACACACACACACATAGATATAGATATATAGATAGATAGATATATTTTTTAAATATAAAACAATGGCTCATATTTCCAAAATGGCATTTACATAAACTTCAATGTAGTTATTTACAAATTTAGTGTTTGTTTATTATTTTTTCCCATTGCACCTGAATGTGCCTGTGAATATTCTCATTCATCCAGATCATTTTATTCTCAGGGCATTCAATCAATCGTACCTGGCCCGTTCATGTTGTCTTAGAAGATATTTCGCCTCTCATTCGAGCAGGCTTCATCAGTTCATGCTCAAAGAATTGGATGGGATACACACCAGTCAGACTAAATAGGACAGCTCTGGTTTAGTTCATGCTCATGTACTTGGTGGGACACACATGTTATACATGTTTTGGGAGCCCTGATGTACAGAATATCGAAGCGTGATTCATGTGAGCTTATTGAAATGTCTACAATACATGTTATCACTCGACTGATGTGGGTCTGTCTGCATTCCCCTGCTTCCCTGTCAGTCCACAGGAGTTATGGAGTGGCTTGCTTAGGGGGAGAGGGTCTTGATAAGGGCATCCTGCTGGGACTGATAACGAGTCCGCTGGTGTTTGTTCCTGAATTCCTGCTGAGGTGACACCTAGAGGGAGTGGGGGGCTTCTTTGGTGGTCTGTAATTATCACACCGCACATCTCTCTCTCTGTTTCTTTCACACACACACACACACTAGACTGGTTGTCACCTGCAGTCACATGACACACTTTAATGTGGTCTATATTAATAAGAGCGCTGCCATGTTTATAAAACAAAAGAGGTAGGTAAGGCAATGGCATCCTTCATCTACAGATGCCAACTCAAGATGGCCGCTGCACAAAGAATGTTGTAGGCGGAGTCGGTGATGAAGCGCGTTGGCGTGTGCCTGTGAGGTCATCATGTGTGTCATTGGGCACGCACAGTGGAGCTGACCTTTCACCTGCAGCAACGATGGCGAGCTGCAGTGGGACTCCGCAGGCCCACGCCGCAAGTGAAAAGCATTCATTGTTTGGCCGCTCAAGAATGTGATGAGGTCATGGGAGGAAATTTAATTGGACCCTGGCCCCCCATCCCCCTCCCCAACAACTGTCACTCCCCTCACCTCCTCCGTGACTGGAAGAGCGTTCCCAGGAATGTAATGTAAAATGTCCCCATTGGACACCAGCTCCGCTGCAGTGTGGAAACCTGCAGGAAAACTTCCAATCTTGTTAACATCAAGCTGAAAGTTTGTGTCAAAATCTTCTCTCGGTGGGGCGGGCACACAGTGTCCTCCCATGTGCTTGTTAATCGTTGCTGGCGCAGGATGTTTGATTGGGATGGCTTGCGGCCTCCTTTAAGCTCAGTCGGCTGTCAAAGTCCAAATCGGGACAGGAAAAGTCCCAGCATGCGTCTCTCTCTCGCCAGGCGTCCCACATTCCTGCTGTTAGTGTGTCATGTGTCAGCTTGGCCCCACCCACCAGTGTGAAGAAGAAAAGCTCCTTGAGGCACTTTTCATGTCAGGGCTTGATTGTGTGTAGGGGGGCGGCACAATAGGAGGCTTAATGCTGCGTAAAGAACCACCGGATAATTGAACAGCTAACTTTACTGCTTGGAACTTTGATTTCTTCGGGAGGGAAGGGGGGGTTGGCTTGTGTCCTGTTTTTTCCTTCTACTGTTTCCTGTAATAAAAGCCAGCCAATCAGCTACTTCTGTTTTATATGCACTCTACATGGAGGCCCCCCCAGCTGAGGATAACCCCCCGCCCCCCCATCACACTGTTTACAGAGCTGATTCTTTGACTCAGAACACCCCCCACCCCCATCTCCACCCACACACACAGTGCGGCCTCAGGCCTGCTCAGACTTGTCAGGTGTGCCTCGGCCACTCTTTCTCATAAGATGGCTGCCACTGGTGTAACGATGATGTTGAAATATGATGTAATTGTGTGACGTTATATGAAGTTTGACCCTATTGCATCTGCCCGGCAGGTAAGGCATTCGACATCACGTACGTGCGACTAAAATTCCACACCAGCCGGCCAGAAAGCTTCGCCATCTACAAGCGCGGGGGCGAGGCTGGATCATGGGTACCATACCAGTACTACAGTGGCTCGTGCGAAAAGACTTACCAGAAGACCAACCGCGGCTTCATCCGCACTGGCGAAGATGAGCAGCAGGCGCTCTGCACTGATGACTTCAGCGACATTTCACCGCTCACTGGTGGGAACGTGGCCTTCTCCACACTGGAGGGACGGCCCAGTGCCTACAACTTTGACCACAGCCACGTCTTGCAGGTGGGTGTCGCGTGTTTATACACATGAAGGACATGCACGAGATGCGCTGTTGGGACACTCACTGCACGTGTGTTGTACTTATCACCTTGAGGTCATGTGTGCCTGTCCTTCGCGTTGTAGACGAGAGCTGGACTGTCACCATGGCGACACACTTACCATAATGCTTGTTAGACATAAAGTGAGTGAAAGTCATCAGCTGGAATATTTGGTCTCCACGTTTAGCAGCACAGCTCTTAACTTCCTTATTTGACCCGTCAACATGAAGTTATTTTTACCAAGAGCTGGAGTGGCGGCGGCTTGTCGGAGGCATCAGGCGGCTGTATGTCACTGTGACATCCTGTTTGCCAAGGGGGAGTCATCGTTTCCCCACTGTGCTGCCATGTTTGTTAACCAACCAGCGCTCCTGCTTTTCTTGCATGTCTCTCTCTAGTCTCCATTAGCGCTCCAGTCATCTGTTCGCTGTTTTAGCAAATGTTCCATCAAAACACTTTTCCATTTTGTGCCTAGCCGGGTTAGCTTATTGACATTGTCCGACAACAAACATGTTAGCAATTGAATCAAACAAACAGCTGTCAATCGATAATCCATCCATCCATCTATTTTTTATACCGCTTATCCTCATATTCTCATATTTTTGGAATGTGGGAGGAAACTGGAGTAGCCGGGGTAAACCCACGCATGCACGGGGAGAACATGCAATCTTCACACAGAGATGCCCAATGGCGATTGGAACCCTGATCTCCTGACTGTGAGGCCAACATGCTACGCACTCAGCCACCGTGTGGCCTCAATCAAGAGTCATGCCTGTTAAAAAATGCCCAAAATCGGTCCCTCTAGGATTTCGCAAGCTTTTTTGTGATTGTTGCGGCCTTTTCCAAAAATTTGCACTGATTTTTTTCCCCTCAAGAACATTACATCAAACCAAAAAAGCACAGTTTTTCCACAAATCTAACAAAATATGCTTTATTTGCATATTAAAGTCAGCTGCAGACAAATTTTTTAACATTGACAGCTATTTACCAGTTCCCTG
>QODF01000022.1:2776625-2798270 GCA_024372805.1 Oostethus manadensis | reverse complement strand
GTAGGTTCTGCTCCATTCCAGCTAAAGTTTTCACATAGTTGAGTGATTGATAGTGGGCAGACAGCTAGAAGAGGCGCAGCTGCAGTTTGGAGGGACGGGGGGCGAGGTGTCTTCCTGTGAGGATGTGCTACAGCAGCTGCAGAGTGTCTAACGATGACAAACCCATACGTGCACGCACATCAGCCAACATTTTCACGTGTTCACTTCCTGTTGACCTTTAACCTGCACAGTTATTGACTGACGTGTCTGTGTGATAGCTAGGAGTCAACATAGCCTTAACTGTGTTTGTATAAAGCTTTATATAGACAGCGTTTGAAGAACAAAAGTGTGGAAACACCTGCTCAAACAAAGCTAACACTAGTGTGTGTTTGCTTGCTAGAGGGTGTGTACAAAGATATGGTGGTCACTGGATGCAGACAAGGAAGTCCTAGTCTTGACTGGACAGACACTGGAAGGACCGTTTGTTTCGCACATTCCCTCCGGCGTTGATAGTGAATTATCCAGTTTGTTTATCTCAGAGCAGCTGCTGTGGACTCCCACTTGGCTGCAGAAATAAAAACCCTGAGGGCTGATAAGCTTTTCTGCTGATAGCATGCTAAGCTATCACCAGCCTTGGCCATCTCCCACTCCATGTTGTGAAACTTTTTATCATCTGTGACGTGACTGAGTCTCAAGCAAATAAATCCAATGCAGTGGTTTTTCCCATAGCATAGCAATTTGTGCATGCTAGTGTGCTTCCTGTGGTCTTGACGCCACCTCAATGTTTTGTCTATGTCACAGGACTGGGTGACAGCCACAGACATCAGGGTGACCTTGAACAGGCTCAACACATTTGGCGACGAGGTGTTCAACGACCCCAAGGTCCTCAAGTCCTACTACTACGCCATCTCTGACTTCGCCGTGGGTGGAAGGTAACCACTGGGAATGTTATCTTTGTGCTGCCATAATCTCTCTGAAATGTGGAGCACATTTCCATTACACAGCCAGCATTCCTAGCATTCCTGGCAAGCAGGCCAGGATTACAGGGGAACCGGAATGGGGCGGAACAAGCTGTGTGACAAGCGGAAGAAAGGGACAAGTCCTGGACTTTAGCACCTGTCCTCTTCGTTTCACTTGAACTTGGAATGTGGCCATGAATGTATTATCTCTGAATCTTCTTCATGCCAGTCAGAAGTCTACCACTGACTCCTTCTGACTTCTCACACACACACAAAATGATGATGGTGATGTTGATAATGATGATTACTGACCAACACACTGCACAACCACATTCGAAAGTGGAAACGCAAAAAAATTGTGCACAAACAACAACAGAGTGAGTGGCAGGTATTTTCATTAGCCGAATATTGTGCGTGTTGTGATGTAATTCAAACCTGCAATACAAGCCTGTTGCTCAAGCAATGAAGTCAGATGAGTGTGTGTCTCACCGAACAATACGGTAACAGTACTGACACCTAGTGACCAGTGTAGAGTACTACATCTTTTGAATATCTTACACAGTCATCCCTCGCGATATCACTGTTCAATTATTTTTCCCTTTCAATATGACATTTTTTGAGAAATAAATAAATTAATAAATGATTGCTGTTTTGTGGCAGACTATGAGCTATTATTAGTCAAAACATTTTCACATACAAGCGATATGTAGCATTCTGGTCACTAGGCGGCAGTAATGACACAACACATTGAGACATTACACAGCATGAAGTGATGAAGTCACCCATGGCATGTTTGACACAATTGAACCAAAAAAGGTTCTCTCAGTTCATGTGGAAGTGGTACGTTGTTGGTTTCTTAAGTTTATAGTAAATAAATTTAAGAGTAACTGTTGCCATCTCAAGTTCCTGCAGCATACGTGTCATATAGAATATAGAAGAAGCTTAACTGTCATTGCAATGAAAAGATTTTCAATGTTTAACTACAAAAATATTCAAATTACTAACACGTAATCCATTTATCGTGGAAATACGAAACTGCATGATTTATTGATATAGTTAAAAAAAAAAAAGTGATTGCCGCAAAATTCTAACCACAAAAACCACAAAGTCTCGAAATTCTAAACATGAATTGACTAGGGATGACATACCTTTGGTATTTTGAATGCAAAAGTGCATTCCCACGGAGAAATTCGGCAAAATGCAGTGCACTGTCAGTACTCGAATGTTGTGCTGAAAACATTCTAAATGGACACAAAGTTTCCACAGTCAGTAGTCAACCATGTTGGTAGCATAATGGAAGGGGAGCGACAAGTGGTAGCAATTTGCTATTAAAAAGAATATGGGAAGAAGTGGGTAAATATTGCCTTTTCTTCTTCTTCTTTTCCTTTCGGCTTATCCTTCCAGGGGTCGCCACAGCGAATCAATTGCCTTCATCTAACTTTGTCTTCTGTATCCTCTTCTCTTGCGCCAATTACCTTCATGTCCTCTTTCACTACATCCATAAACCTCCTCTTTGGTCTTCCTTTAGGCCTCCTGCCTGGGAATTCAAAACTCAGCATCCTTCTACCAACATATTCACTATCTCTCCTCTGGACATGTCCAAACCATCTCAGTCTGGCCTCTCTGACTTTATCTCCAAAACCTCAAACATGTGCTGTCCCTCTGATGTGCTCATTCCTGATCCTGTCCATCCTGGTCACACCCAAAGAGAACCTCAGCATCTTCATCTCTGCTACCTCCAGCTCTGCCTCCTGTCTTTTCCTCAGTGGCAATGTCTCTAAACCAAACAACATCGCTGGTCTCACCACAGTTTTGTACACCTTTCCTTTCATTTTAGCTGAAACTATTCTATCACACCCGACACTTTTCTCCACCCATTCCAGCCTGCCTGCACACGCTTTTCACCTCTTTTCCACACTCTCCATTGTTCTGGACTGTTGACCCAAAGTATTTGAAATCCTCCACTTTCTTTATCTCTTCTCCCAGTAACCTCACTCTTCCACTCGAGTCCCTCTCATTTACACACATGTACTCTGTCTTGCTGAGGCTAACCTTCATTCCTCTCTTTTCCAGAGCCAACCTCCACCCCTCAAGCTTCTCCTCCAACTGTTTCCTGCTCTCACTACATATCACAATGTCATCTGCAAACATCATAGTCCATGGAGATTCCTGTCTAACCTCGTCCAACAGCTTGTCCATCACCACAGCAAACAAGAAGGGGCTCAGAGCTAATCCCTGATGGAGTCCCACCTTCACTCAGAACTCCTCTGTCACACATGCAGCACACCTCACTACTGTCTTACAGTCCTCGTACATTTCCTGCACCGCTCTAACATTCTTCTCTGCCACTCCAGACTTCCTCATACAATACCACAGTTCCTCTCGGGGCACCCTGTCATAAGCCTTCTTCGTATCTACAAAAACACAATGCAGCTCCCTCTGGCCTTCCCTGTACTTCTCAATCAACATCTCCAAAGCAAATACTGCATCTGTTGTACTCTTTTTTGGCATAAAACCGTACTGCTGCTCACAAATGCTCACGTTTGCCCTTAGTCTAGCTTCAACTACTCTTTCCCATAACTTCATTGTATGGCTCATCAGCTTTATTCCTCTGTAGTTGCCACAACTCTGCACATCTCCCTTGTTCTTAAAAATGGGCACCAGCACACTTCTCCTCCATTCCTTAGGCATCTTCTCATTATCTAAGATCTTGTTAAACAACCCGGTCAGGAACTCTATTGCCACCTCTCCTAGACACTTCCATACCTCCACAGGTATATCATCAGGACCGAGTGCCTTTCCATTCTTCATCCTCTTCAATGCCCTCCTCACTTCTTCCTTACTAATCTTTGCTACTTCCTGGTCCACAACAGTCACCTCTTCTACTCTTTGTTCTCTTTCATTTTCCTCATTCATCAACTCTTCAAAGTACTCTTTCCATCTTCCCATGACACTACTGGCACCTGTCAATACCCTTCCATCCCTATCCTTCATCACCCTAACCTGCTGCACGTCCTTCCCATCTCTGTCCCTCTGCCTTGCCAACCTGTATAGATCTTTCTCTCCCTCCTTGCTGTCCAACCTAGCATACAAGTCATCATAAGCCCCTTGTTTGGCCTTTGCCACCTTTACTTTCACCTTACGCTGCATCTCTCTGTACTCCTGTCTACTCTCTTCAGTCCTCTCAGTGTCCCACTTCTTCTTAGCTAACCTCTTACTCTGTATACACTCCTGCACCTCCTCATTCCACCACCAAGTCTCCTTATCTACTTTCCTTCCAGATGACACACCAAGTACTCTCCTACCTGTCTCCCTGATCACAGTAGCTGTAGTTGTCCAGTCATCTGGAAGGACTTCCTGGCCACCCATAGCCTTTTTCAACTCCTTCCTAAATGTCACGCAACACTCCTCCTTTTTCAGCTTCCACCATTTTGTCCTCTGCTCTGCCTTTACCCTCTTCATCCTTCTCACCACTAGAGTCAACCTACACACCACCATCCTATGCTGTCTGGCTACACTCTCACCTACCACTGCTTTGCAGTCACTGACCTCCTTCAGGTTACACCTTCTACACAAGATGTAGTCTACCTGTGTGCTCCTACCTCCACTCTTGTAGGTCACCCTATGTTCCTGTCTCTTCTGGAAGAAAGTATTCACTACAGCCATTTCCATCCTTTTTGCAAAGTCGACCACCATCTGTCCTTCAGCGTTCCTCTCCTGGATACCAAACTTGCCCATCACCTCCTCATCATCTCTGTTTCCTGCACCAACATGCCCATTGAAGTCCGCACCAATGACAACTCTCTCACTTCTAGGGATGTTCTGCATCACTTCATCCAGGTCTGACCAGAATTTCTCTTTCTCCTCCATCTTACATCCTACCTGTGGAGCATACCCACTAACCACATTGAACATCACACCTTCGATTTCTAGCTTCAGGCTCATCACTCTATCTGACACTCTTTTTACCTCCAGGACATTGCTAGCAAACTCCTCCTTCAAAATCACCCCTACTCCATTTCTCTTCCTATCTATACCATGATAGAACAGCTTGAATCCTGCTCCTAAGCTTCTAGCCTTGCTACCGTTCCACCTGGTCTCCTGGACACACAATATGTCTAACTTCCTTCTCTGCATCAGGTCAACTAATTCTCTACCTTTTTATGTCATAGTTCCAACATTCAAAGTCCCAACTCTTACTTCTAGACTCTTAGCATTCCTCTTCTCTCTCCTCCTACAAACACACCTTCCTCCTCTTCTTCTTCGGCCAACAGTCATCCAGTTTCCACCGGCACCCTGTCGGTGAACAGCACCGGTGGCGGGCGTTGTTAACCCGGGCCACGTCCGATCCGGTATGGAAGTCATTTGTCTGATTCGCATGTTCTGGTTTGGCAAAGTTTTACGTCGGATGCCCTTCCTGACACAACCCTCTGTATTCATCCGGGCTTGGGACCGCCAGACACTGGCTTGTGCCTCGTTGCGGCTACATTGGGGGGGTAAATTCTGCCCAACTCCGGTAAATGTACAACAGCAATAGATTTGGACTAGCACTACACTGTCAAAATTCACTCACTCAGGAACTGAGTACATTTTACATATTGAGGTGAAGTGTCACATGTATTCCATTTGAGCAACAGCCCTTGTTTCATAAAATCGTCATTTCTACTTCCAGTCGTGGGAATTATGTGTTTGGAGTTGTAAGTGTATACTGTATAATAACAATAACAATAATAACAATAATGATCACACTGTTATTATGATACACAGTGTGAAAGTAATTGAGAAGGAAGTCAGAATGAATAGGTGAGGCCAAATAGTTGGCAGCACTGTGCGTGTTTTAATTTACGCTTCTAAACTGGAACACGTACGATTAGGATCATTTGTGAGAACAGACCGTGCCGCTGACTTCCTTCCTGTAGTCATTTTTTCCACAACGCCTGCCAAAAAAACACAAAGACCACAATCAAAGGCTGCAAGCCAGACACGTTTTTTTTTTTCTAGCGACTCTTGTCTTGTCTTGTCCTCTTGTGAGATAAAACTAAGTTTTTTTTTTCCAACACCGCACACCACCTACATGATGCTGTGAACTTTCATCCTTATGCACGCATCTATTCTAAATGAAAACATGTTCATGTTAAAGCAACAGATGGTGCTATTAGCCCTAACAGTGAATGTTCAGCCTTTTTCTAGAGTTTATCCTGTCAAATGTGAGCTGGAGTGTTTTTGGAAAAAAGATTCAAACCTAGAACCTCCAGGATGTGCAGATGTACTATCCACACACCCCACTGTGCTGAAACATGATTGCATAACAAACAAACAAACACAACAACAAGTAGCCAAAGTTTTCACTAAATCTTTTCTTACGTAAGTTTTTTTCTCAAGTAATTTGTGGGCTCCCCCTGCAGGTGCAAGTGTAACGGACACGCCAGTGAGTGTGTGAAGAACAGTCGAGGACGTCTGGTGTGTAACTGCAAACACAACACAGAGGGCGATGACTGTAACGTCTGCAAGAGTTTTTACAACGACCGACCTTGGAGGAGGGCCACCGCCGACAACGCTAACGAGTGTCTGCGTAAGAACACGCTAATGTCATGCTTGTCTCTGTCTCTCTTTACTCATCTCTGTGTGTGTATCAGCATGTGAATGTAACGGGAAGAGTTCAGAATGCTACTTTGACACCGAGCTGTACCGGGCCACTGGCCATGGAGGTCACTGCACGAACTGCGCTGACAATACCGACGGGCCAAACTGTGAGCGCTGCCTTGACCATCACTACAGGGACCCAAGTGGTAGCAGCCGCTGCTTGCCATGCGGGTGCAACTCTGTCGGTGAGTTGACAATTCCTGCCTCCTGACCACACCCTATGCCACATGAACACTTGGCCTCCTGGTGGCCAACAGAAAGCATGCATTGTAGAAGTATGCTAGTTAGCAGTGATTTGTGTGTGTGTGTGTGCAGGTTCTGAGTCTCCTCAGTGTGACAACAGAGGAGGGTGTGCTTGCAAAGCGGGTGTGATGGGAGAGAAGTGTGACCGTTGTCAGCCGGGATTCCACAGCCTGACTGAGGCTGGGTGCAGGTAAGACAACAACACACCTTTTGCGTGTAGAAAGTTTGACTAAGCGCAAGAGTGTGTTTCCGCCAGGCCGTGCTCGTGCTCACCATCGGGCAGCACACAAGAATGTGACGTCAACACAGGACAATGCCGCTGCAAAGACAATGTGGAAGGCTTCTCCTGTGACAGGTAATATACACATCTCGACTCTCATGAGTCACATGCTGATGAGTTAGTTGAAAAGATACACAAACACACACACAGTCATAACGGCATCCTGCATTTGACCCTTGTGTTTGACATGCAGATGTAAGTTGGGCTACTTCAACTTGGACCCCAGCAACCCTCAAGGCTGCACTCCCTGTTTCTGCTTCCAGCACTCGTCTGTGTGTGACAGTGCAGACGGCTTTAGCGTTCACACCGTTAGCTCCTCCTTCTCTCAAGGTAACTCCGCCCACAGGGCACACTCTGGGGAAAAAACACATTCTGTGTCTCAATTGGTGCACTTGGGTACTTGGGTATAGTAGTGTTCAAAATAATAGCAGTGCAATGTGACTAACCAAATGAATCAGTTATCAGTATATATTTATTGCGACATGGCAAACAAGTTAGCCGTAGGTGCTGTAGATTTTCAGAAAACAAACAAGACCCAGCATTCATGATATGCACGCTCTTAAGGCTGTGCATTTGGGCAATTAGTTGAAAGGGTGTGTTCAAATAATAGCTGTGTGACATTCAATAGAATCACTGATCAATTTTGTGAAAAAACAGGTGTGAATCAGGTGACCTCTATTTAAGGATGAAACCAACATTTGTTGAACATTCATTTCTGAGGAAAATGAGTCATTCAAGACATTGTTCAGAAGAACAGCATACTTTGATTAAAAAGTTGATTCGAGATGGGAAAACTTATGAAGAGGTAATGTAATATTTTTGGCTGTTCAGCTAAGATTATCTCTAATGCCCTAAAATGGAGAGCAAAAGCAGAGACACGTGGCAGAACTATCAAAATAGAATAGATTAGAAAAGAATAGTCAGAGTAGCAAAGGTTTTGCCAATGGATCAGCTCCAGGATCATCAAAGGCAGTCTGGAATTACCTCAAAGTACTGTGACAGTTAGAAGGACGTCTGTGTGAAGCTAATCTATTTACAAGAATCCCCCGCAAAGTCTCTCTGTTAAAAAGGCATGTGCAGAAGAAGTTACAATTTGCCAAAAAACACATCAACTGGCCTAAAGAGAAATGACGGAACATTTTGTGGACTGATGAGAGTAAAAAAAAATTTTTGTGTGTAAGGGCCACAGACAGTTTGTGAGACGACCCCCAAACTCTGACTTCAAGCCACAGTACACAGTGAAGACAGTGAAGCATGGTGGTGCAAGCATCATGATATGGACATGTTTCTCCTACTATGGTGTTGGGCCTATTTATTGCATACCAGAGATCATGGATCAGTTTGCATATGTCAAAATACTTGAAGAGGTCATGTTTCCTTATGCTGAAGAGGACATGGCCTTGAAATAGGTGTTTTAACAAGTTATGTTATGGCAATTAGTTATGTCAACTAATTGCCCAATTGCACAGCCTTAAGAGTGTGAATGTCATGAAGGCTGGGTCTTGTTTGTTTTCTGAGAATCTACTGCACCGACTGGTAACTTGTTTGCCATGTAGCAATGAAAATATACTAATAACAGTGATTAATCTGTTTAGTCGCATTGCACTACTATTATTTTGATCACTACTGCACACTTAGTTGTTTGAGGGCATAAGTGCATTCACACTCACAAGTCTTGCAAACTACAGTGCGTGCAGGGTGTACAGAGATGGACACGCTCAAGAGTAGCCATGTTGGCTACATAGCAGGCGAGGGACTAAATCGGGGGTTACAATTCCATCCATCCATCCATTTTCCACCGCTTATCCGGGTCCAGGTCGCGGGGGCAGCAGCTTCAGTAGGGAAGTCCAGACTTCCCGGTCCCCAGCGACCTCTTCCAGCTCCATCGGGAGGACACCAAGGCGTTCCCAGGCCAGCTGTGCGACATAGTCCCTCCAGCGTGTCCTAGGTCTTCCCGGGGGCCTTCTCCCGACTGGGCATGCCCGAAACACCTCACCAGGGAGGCGCCCGGGAGGCATCCGGACTAGATGCCCGAGCCACCTCAACTGGCTCCTCTCGATGTGAAGGAGCAGCGGCTCTACTCTGAGCTCCTCCCGGATGGCCGAGCTCCTCACCCTATCTCTTAGGGTGAGTCCAGCCACCCTACGGAGGAAACTCATTTCCGCCGCTTGTATCCGCGATCTCATTCTTTCGGTCATGACCCATAACTCATGACCATAGGTGAGGGTGGGAACGTAGATCGATCGGTAAACAGAGAGCTTTGCCTTCCGGCTCAGCTCTCTCTTCACCACGACGGTCCGGTACAGCGACCGCATTACTGCAGATGCTGCACCGATCCGTCTGTCGATCTCACGCTCCAACCTTCCCTCACTCGTGAACAAGAACCCGAGATACTTGAACTCCTCCACCTGAGGCAAGACCTCACTCCCAACCCGGAGGGTACAGTCCACCCGTTTCCGACTGAGAACCATGGCCTCGGATTTGGAGGTGCTGAGTCTCATCCCAGAAGCTTCACACTCAGCTGCAAACCGCTCCAGTAAACGCTGAAGGTCACAGCCTGATGAGGCCATAAGGACCACATCGTCTGCAAATAGCAGAGACGAGATCCTAAGGTCACCAAGCTGGACTCCCTCAACACCTTGACTGCGCCTAGAAATTCTGTCCATGAAGATTATGAACAGAATCGGTGACAAAGGGCAGCCTTGGCGGAGGCCAACGTTCACCGGAAACAAGCTCGACTTACTGCTGGCAATGCGAACCAGGCTCCTGCTTCGATTGTACAAGGACCGAATGGCACGTAGAAGCGGACCATCAATCCCGTACTCCCGGAGCACCCCCCACAGGACACCACGAGGGACACGGTCGAATGCCTTTTCCAGGTCTACAAAGCACATGTAGACTGGTTGGGCAAACTCCCACATACCCTCGAGTACCCTTGCAAGGGTGTAGAGCTGGTCCAGTGTTCCGCGACCGGGACGAAAACCACATTGCAGCTCCTCTAACCGAGGTTCGACTAACGGTCGTACCCTTCTCTCCAGCACCCTGGAGTAGACTTTCCCAGGAAGGCTGAGGAGTGTGATCCCCCTATAGTTGGAACACACCCTCCGGTCACCCTTTTTAAAAATGGGGACCACCACCCCGGTCTGCCAGTCCAGAGGTACTGTTCCTGACTTCCATGCAATGTTGTAGAGGCGTGTCAACCAACACAGTCCTCCAACATCCAGAGCCTTGAGAAGGGGTTACAATTCACAATTAAAAAGAAGAGAAGAAGTGTGTAAATATTGTAAAAATTGTCATTTTTCGGAAGTTTACTATGACAGTGATGGATTTGAAACAGTATTATACTGTCAAAATTCATACATTGACGAACTAAGTACACAGTGTAGTGTATTTACTGAAGTGTACTGACTGTGTGTGCGTGTGTGTGTGTGTGTGTGTGCGTGTGCGTGTGTATTTAGATGAGGATCAGTGGACGGGTGAACAGCGGGATGCTTCAGGTGTGTCGGTACAGTGGTCTCCTAACGGACAGGAGATCTCCCTCATCTCAGAAGATTACTTCCCAATGTACTTTGTGGCACCAGGTACTGTGCCAAGTGGACCTAAAATCCATAAACCATGACACGTGCACAGGACTAATGTTGTAATACATGCATCTTTTTATGTGTCCCAGACAAGTTTTTGGGGAACCAGTTGATGAGTTATGGCCAGAATCTGAGCCTGAGTTTCCGAGTTGACCGGCGGGACACACGCTTGTCGGCCGAAGATCTGGTTTTGGAGGGCGCCAATTTGCGTGTGGCTGTCCCTCTCATCGCCCAGGGCAATGCCTACCCCAGTGAGAACATGCAGACTTACGTGTTCAGGTGACACCTACTCCGGTTTCTCCTTTCGAATAAGAGCAGCCCTAGAAAGTTGCTGACTCTACCCAGACCTGTTGTGTGATGTTCCTCAGACTCCACGACAGCACCGACTACCCCTGGAGGCCAACAATTGGCTACTCAGACTTTCAGAAACTTCTCTACAACCTGACCGCCATCAAGATCCGTGGCACCTACAGCGAGAGGAGTATGCCATGCCAAACTCACTTCATATTGCGCACCCTTTAGCAACGCTTAGTAAACAATGCCGTTTCTCCAGGTGCCGGTTACCTCGATGATGTCTCCTTGGTGACGGCGAGGCGCGGTCCAGGTGTTCCGGCCCGCTGGGTGGAGCACTGCACATGTCCTCAAGGTTACCAGGGTCAGCACTGTGAGCAGTGCACCCAGGGATACCGCCGAGCCCGCCCCCAACTCGGACCTTTCAGTCCCTGTGAACTCTGCAACTGTAACAGCCACAGCGACATTTGTCATCCTCACACAGGTGACCTCTTGCTGACCTCTAACTACTGACATGTACCTGTCTGGGTTGCTAACGTTTGTGCATGTGTCCTTGCACGTGTCCAGGTGCATGTGACTGTCAACACAACACGGCCGGGCTGAGTTGCGAGCGCTGCAGGAGTGGTTTCTACGGCGACGCCACCAGAGGGACTTCCACTGACTGTCAGGCATGTCCGTGTCCGGCTGGAGCCACGTGCGCTGTGGTCCCCAAAACAGGCGAAGTGGTCTGCACCAACTGTCCCGCTGGCACCACAGGTATGTCCTACTTCTGCGAGATCTCCACGGCAACATATCAGCACTGAGCTTTGTCGATCAACATCAAAGGCAAGCGCTGTGAGGTGTGTGACGACGGCTTTTTTGGGGACCCGTTGGGCAAGGCCGGTCCAGTGTTGGCCTGCCGGGCGTGTAAGTGCAGCGACAACATCGACCCCAATGCGGTGGGCAACTGTGACCGGGAGACAGGTGAGTGCCTGAAGTGCATCTACAACACAGCCGGCTTCTTCTGCGACCGCTGCAAGGATGGATTCTTTGGCAATGCCCTGGCCTCCAACACAGCCGACAAGTGCAAACGTAAGTTGGTCGCATGACTCGGTGGCCACCGGACATTATGGACCAGGCGTCTTATTCTCCCATTGGCCCTCTTCAGCCTGCTCCTGTTCTCCGCTCGGCACCGTGGACCGGCAGACGAGATGCTCCCAGGTGACGGGTCAGTGTTCGTGTCTTCCCAACGTGATTGAGCGTGACTGTAGCGCCTGCCAGCCGGGATTCTTCAACCTGCAGAGCGGCAACGGCTGTGAACAGTAAGCCACTGGGCGTCCACTGACAATCAGTCATCGCTCACCTCTCACACTCTTCCTCCTCACAATCCCCCAGGTGCAACTGCGACCCCATCGGATCCACCAACGGTCAGTGTGATATTATGACAGGACAGTGTGAGTGCCAACCGGGCATCACCGGGCCACGCTGCGAACGCTGCGAGGTCAACTTTTTTGGCTTCAGCTCGTCCGGGTGCAAACGTATGTGCACTTCCACCTGGATGCCATTGATACTGGCCTGCGTTTGACCCGTATCTGACCTGTATGTTACCCCACAGCTTGTGACTGTGACCCTGAGGGCGCCCAGTCGGGACAATGCAAAGAGGATGGCCGCTGCGAGTGCCGCCCTGGCTTTGTGGGTTCTCGCTGCGACATGTGCGAAGAGAACTACTTCTACAACCGCTCAGCGCCGGGATGCCAGCAGTGTCCTTCCTGCTACAGCCTGGTCAGGGACAAGGTGAGTGGAGGCCGGCGGCACACACATACTCTGTCTCGGTATATGGCACTAACGTGCGAATGCTGTGGACAGGTCAACCAACAGCGCCAGAAGATCCACGAACTGCAGACGCTCATCGATAATCTAGGATCGGGACAAGAGACGGTGAGCGACCAGGCCTTTGAGGACCGGCTGAAAGAGGCTGAGCGTGCCATTGTGGACCTCCTGGAGGAGGCGCAGTCCAGCAGGGGTAAAACCGCCTGTGTGGCACATTCTATAATCTTTGACTGACCTTCTTGAACATGTGTTGAGAGTATCAAACACCATGCAATGTTTTTTAAACAACCCTGACAGATGTGGACAAAGGCCTCTTGGAGCGTCTGAACAACATCAATAACACCCTGACCACGCAGTGGAACCGTCTGCAGAACATCCGCAACACGGTTGACGACACGGGCGGGCAAGCGGACCATGCTCGCAACCGAGTCCGCCAGGCAGAGAACCTGATTGACAGAGCCCGCCAGGAGTTGGACAAGGCCAAAGATGCCATTGGCAAAGTGGTGTGTGATGTCAGGCTATGTCCACAAAAATATGAATATTTTACAAATGCAAATTTTTCTTTGCGCTTTGGCCTTTCTTCCACACGTAAGTTGGATAATGTAAGTTATTTGTCCTTAAAACGGAGCTTTTGGAAAGCCACAGCCAGCGTGGATACATTCAGAAACTCCACCTTTGATGTTTGCATGGACAAGCAAAACATAGTTTGGGGTTGGTTTTATTTCGTGCAGGTTGAAACATGTAGGGAATGTGGAGATTTAAAAAAAAAAAAAAAACATCAATGTTTCCCAGGCGTACACAGCACTGTACATGTGATAAATCACTATATTGATGAACAGATACATTATAATGTTCAATCAAGTCAGCTGTGGTAGCTTTTTCTTGCTTCTGATTGGCCAGAATGTGCATGACAGTCAATCAAATTGTTTTTATGTGGACATACATTTTTTTAAGATCCAGGGTAGGAAGTGCATTTTTGAAAATATCTGCGTTTGTGTGAACATAGCCTCTGTCTTTTTGCTAGAAGCGTCCGTCTCACATTGTTTGTCTTCGTGTAGGACATTAAAGCACCAAGTGGTGGCGGGGATCCCAACAATATGACCCTGCTGGCCGAGGAAGCTCGCAAGCTGGCAGACAGGTAGGAAGATTGACATTTCTGGCAGTTCTGGTAATTAATGTGAAAATAAATGAGGTGACCACGTTGCTCTTTACCGGACTCAAGGCACAAGATGGACGCTGACCAGATTGAGAAGATCGCCAAAGACGCCAATGACACATCCACTAAAGCATACAATCTGCTGCTCAAGACTCTGGATGGCGAGGGAAAGACTAGTCAAGAAATAGACGAGCTTAACAGGAAGTGGGTGTTCCGCACATGGAGGTTAGCAAACGCATTGGTTGACAATGTCTTTCTGTCCAGGTACAACGAGGCGGTGGATCTGGCCAAGAACTTGGAGAAACAAGCAAACAAGGTTCAAGCGGAGGCCGATGATGCAGGAAACCAAGCTTTGAAGATCTTTGCCAATCTCACCAGTTTGCCGCCCTTTGACACCCAAGCCCTGGAGGTCACGACGCCCTCCCAAAATAAACGGCATGTACCACTTGTTGTATTTGAACACTTTTAATTTTCGTGTGCAGGAGGACGCTAGCAAAATCAAGAAGGAGGCGTCGGACCTGGACAAACTGATTGATAAAACCGAGAAGGAGTACAACGACCTCCGAGACGACCTGAGATCCAAAGAGCTAGAAGTCCGCAAGCTTCTTGAGAAAGGAAATAGTGAGCAGCAGGTATATCTGCCCCGCCCACTACACGTAGTAGGTGCTGTGACGCATGAGTCGATGTTCTCTTTCTGTCTTCCAGACTGCCGATCAGCTTCTGGCCCGAGCTGACGCCGCCAAGGCTCTCGCCGAGGAGGCAGCCAAGAAAGGCCAGTCCACCTTCCGAGAGGCCGAGAACATCCTGGATGATCTCAGAGGTGCCAACTCCGCCCCCTGTCATTTGCAATGAAAGTAAAAAATAGTGGCCTTTCACTTTGGAACTTTTCCTTCAGATTTTGACCGTCGTGTCAATGACAATAAAACCGCTGCAGAGGATGCTCTGAAGAGGATCCCGTCCATCAATGCCACCATTGTGGCTGCCAATGAGAAAACACGGCAGGCGGAGGCGGCACTAGGCAACGCGGCTGCAGACGCCCGTGAGGCAAAGAGCAAGGCTGAGGAGGCTGAGCGGATTGCCGGCAACGTGCAAAAAGTTGGCGGGACAATGGAATTTGAGTGTTGTTGTGGGAGCAATGACGTGACAATAACGTTTGTTTTCCCCTGCCGCTCTCAGGGTTCGGCCAAGACCAAAGAGGACGCCGAAAAGGCCCTGGAGGACGTCAACAAACTGGACATTGAGGTGGACACAATGATGGATCAGCTGAGTGCAGCTGAGCAGGAGCTGAACAGGAAGAAGGCAGAGGCTGACCAGGACATGATGATGGCTGCCATGGTAGGCTCCGCCCACCAGTACGTCCCACAAATGTTCCACATCTTAACACGCCTTCTTCCTTACTGCAGGCGTCAGACAATGCCAAGGAAGCCGAAGACAACGCCCGCAAGGCTAAGAGCGCTGTTAAGACAGTCCTCGGCACCATTGCTGCCCTGCTGGATCAACTGGGTAAGTCCCTATAATAAGCAGCAGCATGGCGTGAAGTCATATGACCAAACAGCTCTGTCCCTGCAGGAAACATTGACAAAGTGGACCTGAGCAAACTCAACCAAATTGATGAATCGTTGAAGCGTGCTAAAGGCAAAATGGCCGACAGCGAGCTGGACAGGAAGCTCATGGAGCTGAACGACGTTGCGCGGACACAGGACATCTTGATCAGCGACTATGACCGGCAGATCCGCGAGATCCGCGCCGACATCGCCAATCTTAATGACATCAAGAACACGTTACCTGACGGCTGCTTCAACACGCCGTCTCTTGAGAGGCCTTAACCCAGCCCTCGTCTTGCGGACACACTCACCTGTACCAAAAGCAGTTTTTAAACTTTGTATTTTATTTTATTTTGTTCATGAGTTGTTGGTTTTTGTCTTGCTGGCGTGCTTCCGCTAGCATGAACTCAGCAGCAAAGAGAAGCCGTGCACAGAACCAGAACCACAAACCCGACGTGACTGCACACATTCGCTGCACACAGGAAGTCCCTCCCACTGCCAATTTCCTGTGTGTAAGCTGCCATTACCCATCATGCCCCGGAAAATGTCTGCTACATGAGTGTCAGCAAGCAGCCTGTTTATTCATGTAGTTGGCGCCTGCAGAGGTGGATGTAGCTGGCACAGGAAGTGACGTCTGAGGAAGCTCCGCCACTGTGTGAACAGCCTCGTAAGATTTGTTTTTCTCGCATATGCAAATTCACTCAGTCAACACCCCACATTCTGTGGGAACAAACTGGCAGCCATCTTGAGGCGGTCTTAATTTAGCTGATACTATGCAAAATACATTTGCTGTCAATCATGCTAATCAAGAGGGCGACCAATGTTCTTCCTGCCTCTGGGCCGACGTTCCCTCAACATGTTCTAGCGCGAAGACCCCTACTGAGTCCACGTCCGGTCACATCCGACACTATGCAACTTTTGTACATTTTGCTATCTGATACACTGGTGCTAATGATATTTGTGAGAATGTTTTTTATCAATATTTGTGTAAATATGAGGCTCAGTGATTCTGGAGCAACTGCCTCTCAAGCAGAACCAGCAGGTGCACTCTCACCGTGGCCAAAACGTCATATAGATTTATTGATTTTCATCAAGCTTACTATTGAGTGTTGTTGTTGTATTGTTTGATAGCATATCTGAAGTCACATGACTGAAGTTAACAAGTAGTTAACCTTTTATTGTAATTTTTGAAATGAGTGTCTGTGCCTTAATATGAACTTGTAATCACACTGTGTGTCCCTGTGGTCCTTCTCACCATCTCCGTAGTGAAGCAGGTTCTCTCATGTTGGACTACTATCACTTTTCCCTCCATCCACATACATGTATATGTATACACAATGTATAATAAACAGTATTTCTAAGTTATGTACCGGTCATTGGTGCTGCTCATCTACTTCCTGTTAACGACCTGACCTCGCCAACATAACATTACGTAATAAACGTTTGTTACAGGAGGTGGTGCTTGTGTGCTGCTATCTCAATACAGAGTAGAGTATAATAATTACTTTATTTCTATTATTATTATTCAGTAAGTTGACGAAGACGTGCAGTCCTATAAGACCAACAGGTGGCGGCAGAGTGCAAAGAAAAACTTGTAAAAGTACAAAAGTACATCGTGCTGGTATTAGTAACGCAAATGATGAGTTATTAGTTATAATTACAACTCGTGTAACTGACAAAGAATTCACAAGAATGCCCATGTTATTTGACTTACAATGTATACAAATTCCTTAATCAGGCCAAACAATCGATTACCATTAATCGACTCACTCGCCGCCTTGTACCTCTCAGGACCTAGGGGCGCGTTCTAGTAAACGCTCGTGCATGGCTCTCGGGGACGTGCAAAATAGTGTTCACTTCCAGCTAGTGATGGAAATTCCGGTTCTTTTTAGAGAGCCGTTTTCTTTGGCTTCGTTCATTATAAAAAGGCGGCTCTCTTGGCTCCCGAGTGTTTCCTCGGATTGTTTCGTTGTCTTAAAATAATTTATTAAGAAATTATGTGTATTGTTTAACAATAATTACTAATGTAAAAATACATTATTTCAAACGTTTATTCTTTAAATGTGTATATTTAATAATGATTTATAAAATACAAGATTCATCTCAATAGAAAATATCAAATTTCTGCATGCAAATCACTGTTTACAATCAAGGAACACAACATTAACAAAACATGAATCAAAAAGTGCAAAACACCAAGAAAAAGCAGCATCTGTAACTGTTGAGTCTTTACTGAAGACTGGCATTCAAAAAGGCCTCCGTGTGTCGCGTGTTTAACCACGACACTATTGCGTCACAATTTAACAGAAAAAAGGCGAGGAAAAAACTAATCGGCTCTCAATTGGCTCCCAACGACGCGAACCGGCTCCTGTCGTTGATTTCAATGAGGCGGCTCCTAGAGCCGATTCGTTCGAGACCGACACATTACTACTTCCAGCTAGTGACTTGGCGGTCGCCATACGTCCACTCTTTCCCTCAGCGAGACAACAAGACGTCGCTGTGCTTTTCTGGAAGCTCCTGGCTGCCAAGCTGACCCGGGGGAGCGGGACCATGAGGCGGAACGTGCCGATGCTCGGCCGTCCGGACTACCGGAATGGCTAGCAGCTAGCTTGGCAAGAGGGAGCAAGAGAAAGTGTTGGCGCGCTTTGTGGACAAAAGTTAAGTTGTAAAGTTGTTGTTTGGAGCCCGGAAGTGTTCGTCCAAAGAACAAAAGTTCGGAGCGTGGATATGAACCCGGACTCCCTGACGGGCGACGTGGACTCTGTACACGGTGGACTGGTGGACCCGCTAGTGGACCGGATCCTAGCGGATACGGTGTCCCAGCAGCAGGGATGGCTCCGGGTTTACGGTAAGAAAACACGAGACAAGAAAGTCCTGCCCTGTTCACCGGGCCGAATGCAGTTCCAGTCGGCCGTTCTAAGTTTTAGGTCAAAGGTCAGCTGGCTTGAGTCGATGATTGACGACACCATGACGTCTGTGATGGCTCCGATTTGTGTCCTCGTTGTTTAGTCGGGTTTCCATGGTAACGTGACATTTGGGCATAAACTCTGACAGCAAAGATGTAGACCCTCCCCCCACTTAGCTCAGGGCTCAGATCCAGTCCTCACATAAAACCAGGACTGCTACAAAATTGGGCTCCTTGAAATCCCAAGTGTCTCCACATGAGCTCATGTGTCACTGTCAGACAGCAGGGACAACACCCGTGTGACCGCAAGCGTCCACTTCCCTGTCTGCTGAGACGTAATAGGAAGTGGAAAATTCCTTCCATTGCTCAACAGAAAGTTGCTATAGGATTTCCTTCCCAAACAAAAAACAACCTTAGTGGCAATTCTCCATCGTTTTTATCTGTTTCCATCATTTCACGCACAAGAGGAACTTCCTGTTCATGTGGTCAGTGGTCCAGACTGTCGCCACCAAAAACTTCTCAAAAGTCCTTTGTTGATGGCTATTTTTAGCTTTCCAACAGGATGAAAGTCTTGGACCCTCCTGTGCTCTGCGCGGGTGTTGTCTTTCCCACACTTATTTACCACTTCCTATTTTGTGCCCTACGCCACAAGGGGACTTCCTGGAGCAGGAAGTGACAGGAAATAACAATGGCGCTGAATCACATTCATGGACACTTAAAACAGATGCGCACGTCACACCAAGATGATGGCTCATCACATGCTTCACACCATCTATGGAGGCTGCAGGTGTGAAGTTGACTTACTGTTTGTCTTCACACAGTGATAGAGGCCGCCTCACATGGTGTTCTTACTCAGCTGACCATGTAGAGTGGTCACACAAAATGTTTGTTTGATGACGCTCACATGCAAGGAAGGGGCTTCTTGCCTGACGGGTGACAAGGTTTGCTTTCTTGTCATCAAAACACCATTGAGTGATGCTCACATCCTGCTCACACAGGAAACCACAGTCTGATGAAACTTGATTGGCCACTTGATGCCACACATCTTGACAGGAAGAGTCTCGTTGAGAAGGCAAAGTGACTTGTCGGTGTGAAGCAGTTTGATGACAGTTGACGCATGTGTGCTCCACCATGTTCGGTTCGGTCCAGAGACCCGGAAGGACTAAGTGCGGCAGATGCTTATTCAGTAGGGTACCGGAAATTAAGCGGTCAATGAACACATGTTCAGTGACTGAATGTGCCAAGGTGGCCCCCCCAGGAGGTGATGGGCTGAGCACAGAGCTGCCAGGGTTGAATGATGGACGTCTATGTGCGTTCCTGTACATCCTCCGGTCAGAGCATTCTACCTCCTCTGTCCTGGAGAGGACGCTGCTCCAGAATGCGCAGTCAGACCCGGATGAACAATCCATCTGTTGCTTCTCGCAAATGATCAGCAGAGTTGTGGACCTTGATGGAGAAATGTCTGGTAAGTTCTGCTTTCTGCAGACCACAGCCATCTTGTCTCACATAACATTTGCATATGTGCTTTCTTCTTCCAACTTGCTGAAACAGATGCTAGCCACTCGCTACGAAACATGACCCAGCAAAGTGATATCACACAATAAAACAACAGCTCAGGCTGCATGACTCATTTGCTGTGAGTCAGGAATCCAGTGTGGAACTCTTGACTCCGTTCCTCCGCAGCATGCGACTTTGAGCAGATGGCATTTAAAGGCAGAGTGAAGTCACTTCCTGTTTTGAGTCTAAACGAGGCAGAAGACAGGAAGTGATTTGATTTGAAACACACAAACAGGGCCATCAATGCCCTTTAAATCCCATGGCGCATGTCATTGATAACATGATGATGGAAGACTTGTGACATTCTCTCAACCGCACCCCTCCCCCCCCAAAATCAATAGGATGCTTCTTGCTACACACCACTCATGTTTGAAAACGTATTGTGTGCGTGCACATGTGTGTCAGGGTCACACTGGTCTCTATTCTTAACTCCCCTACAGCCAGCCCCTCCCTTTGTGGGTTCATCTTGATAACGTGATGTAATGTCCCTGTGCTCTGATTGGTGGATATCTGCTTTGTTTATTGGTTGCTATGGAGGGATGACCTGCTTGCTGCAGGTTGTCACAAAGCAGCCTCTGTGTGTGTGTGTGTGTGTGTGACAACAGGTGGCCAGCATTCCCGGTGATGTTGAGAAGAGTCAAGTTTCTCTCATGTGTCTACACCTCTTTGGAAGTGGGCATTGCATCTTTCTACAACACATAGTTTAGTAAGACTCAGGATAAAACAACCTGTAACATCATGGCTGTACAGTACTACCTTCGACATGGAATCACAGCTCCAGCGCTTGCGTGGACTCCTGATGTTCAGTTCTTATGTCGAATTGTGAGGTTAGATTTTTACATGGAGGGTGAGGTCCAGTGCTTATGTCAAAGCGTGAGGTCCAATTCTCGAGAAAGAGTGAGAGAAGCAGTCAGGCCTACACTGAATATTCCCAGCAAAAGTGGAGGCATCTTTTCAGACATGCTACACCAGCAGGTGGGGCTGCACAGCCTTTTACCTCTTTGGGTGCATTAAATATGGTGTTTGTGTTTCAGATGTCAAGGGCCCTCCGGCCCACCGCCTCTCATGTGGTCAGAGTCCATATTTGGATGGCTCAATGTGGGAGAAGAAGTTGTGCTTGTTGACTGACAGCCAGCTCATTGTTGTCAGCAAGGATGACCAGGTGAGACGAAAATATCATGTTGTCTTTAAGTCACATATGATTTAACATAATCTTTCACCGTCACAGAAAGAGAACCAAGAGAAGATGTCCGACGCAGCTAACGCTCGCAGCCTCCGCAGGACCGTCAGTGTCCCCTCAGAGGGACAGTTCACTGACACCATGTCAGGTAAGACTCTCTAAAATCTTGCTTTTCTTGTGAAAAGTTGTTGTGTTTATGTGTTACACATTATTTATACCAGGTGTGTTTATGTACCGAATGTATGTGTACTTGTGTTTATGGATGTGTGCAAGCAAGTGTGTGTTTAAGTGATTCACAAAACACTGCAAGTGTGTTTTGGAATGATTATTGTTCCACAAATTAATGCTAAACAATATTTTTGTATATATATATATATTTTTTTTTTACACCAAATATACCACTGTCATGATAATATATTCTAAATAATAAATAAATAAATATTATTTATTCATTCCATTCCATTTTCCTCCGCTTATCCGGGTCCGGGTCGTGGGGGCAGCAGTTTCAGTAGGGAAGT